>JAAGNO010162776.1:0-11077 GCA_033439905.1 Ceryle rudis
TTGACAACCACTCTTTGGGAGCGGCCATCAAGACAGTTCTTTATCCACTGAATTGTCCATCCATCAAACCCATATTTCACCACCTTGGAGACCAGAATCTCATGTGGGACAGTGTCAAAGGCTTTGCTCAGGTTCAGGTAAATGACGTCAGTTGCTCTTCCCCTGTCTATTGATGTTGTGACCTTTTCATAGAATACTACCAGGTTAGTCAGGCATGATTTTCCCTTGGTGAAGCCGTCTTGGTTGTAGCCAATCACTTCATTGTTATTCATCTGCCTCAGTAATGCCTCCAGGAGGATCTGCTCCTGGATCTTACCAGGCACAGAAGTGAGACCGACTGGCCTATAGTTCCCAGGTTCATCTGCCTTTCCTTTTTTGAATATGGGGGTAATATTTCCCCTTTTCCAATCAGTGGGGACTTCACTGGACTGCCATGACTTTTGAAATATAACAGATAGTGGTTTAGCAACCTCATTCACCAGCCCCCTCAGCACCCATGGGTGTATCCCATCAGGTCCCATGGACTTGTGCACTTTCAGTTTCATCAGATGGTCATAAACCTGATCTTCACCTGCAATGAGCAGTTCTTTCATCCAACCGCTACCATTATCTCTGGGGGTGTGGCTGGAGCCCTTGCCAGTGAAGACTGAGGAAAAGAAGTCATTGAGAACCTCAGCCTTCTCAGTATCACTTGCCACCAGTTCTCCCATATCCTTTCTGAGGGGGGCCACACCTTCCCTAGTCTTTTTCTTGCCATTAATATACCTATAGAAATCCTTGGTGTTTCCCTTGATCTCCCTGGATAAATTTAATTCTAACTGAGCTTTAGCTTTTCTAACCAGGTCTCTTGCTGCCCAGGCAGCTTCCTTGTATACCCCCCCTTCTAGGTGTCCTTCTTTCCACTCCTTGTAGAGTTTCTTTTTTCATGACAGCATGCCCAGGAGCTCCTTATTCATCCAGGCAGGTCTCCAAGCATTTTTTTCCTGCCTTTCTCTTTGTCAGTATAGTTTGCTCCTGGACACAGAGAAGGTGATCCTTGAATACTGACCAGCTGTCCTGTGCCCCCCTTCCCTCTAGAGCTTTGTCCCACGATACTTTGGCCAGCAGATGCCTGAGGCAACCAAAGTCTGCATGCCTAAAGTCCAGGGTTGTAAGCTTGGAGTACCACCCTCCTAGCTGACCTGAGAATCTTCAATTCTATCGCTTTGTGATCACTGCAGCCTAGGTCGTCCCTAAGTTTCACATTAGTCACCAGCCCTTCCCTGTTTGTCAGAACAGGGTCTAGCATAGCACCTTTTCTTGTGGGTTCCTCTACCATTTGGAGGAGGAAGTTGTCATTTACATTTACAATTCCAGGAACATCCTGGATTGCTGGTGCCTTGCTGTGTTATCTCTCCAGCAGACATCAGGGTGGTTAAAATCCCCTACAAGGACCAAGGCCTGTGAACGCAAAACCATTTCTATCTGCCTATGGAGGGCTTCATCCTCTTGGCTCTGCTGGTCAGGTGGCCTGTAGCAGACCCCTATCATAACATCACCTTCCCCTGTCTTCCCTTTAATCTTAACCCATACACTCTCAACCAGCTCATCATCCTTTCCCATATGAAACTCTATGGATTCTAGCTGGTCACTGATGTAGAGGGCAACACCTTCTCCCCTCCTACCCTGCCTGTCCTTCCTGAAGGGCTTATATCCACCTACCCCTATGTTCCAGTAATAGCTACTATGTCATGGCTTTCCAGAAGCACAGTGGCCCTTAATTTATCCTGTTTACTACCAAGCTGCATGCATGTGTGTAGAGGCACTTCAGGTGGGCTGGCTGTATCACCCTCTTGTGCAAATCCCCTTTTATTCCTATGGGGTGTCCCAGTGCATCATTACTCAAGGCAACAAGTTGAGAGCCCTTACTATGACTCCATCTCTCACCCCCTGATGTGCTGCCCCACTGTTTGTCACAGGCAAGCGTGAAATTATTGACCCCTTCCCCCTTCAAATCTAGTTTAAAGCCCTATCAATGAGCCCTGCCAACTCCTGCCCCAGAATCCTTTTCCCTCTCTGTGACAAGTGCATCCCATTAGCTGCTCGCAGCTCCAGTGCTTCATATACTGAGCCATGATCAGGGCTCATGAGGTTGGCTGTATTACCTCCTTCTTCTAATCCGTACTTCGTTAATATCTTTCTTCTTGCACTGTAATTCTTTCTGAGTCTCAGACTTCTTTCATTGTGTTGTCCTGTACTCACATATATAAATACTCTTGCCAGCTTTTCTCCTGTACCATTCCTTTCTCAGTTGTACATTGGTCTCGGGGCACCATCCTGCCTCTCCTGTAGGTGCACAAGAATCCTCTTCTCACCTAGGGCATCATGAAAGTCTGGGGTGAAGTCTTTGCTACTATTCATGTGTATTATTTTGAGCTGCTTATACTACCAAGTCCTCCCAGATAATAATTAATAATAAGAAAGATAGATCCTGAACCCTGATAATTAGTTCAAGAGTAACAACATATACAATGGATTGGGTTGATTAAAGGTCTGGTGATCTTCTACCCCTCCGAGTTCTTGCTTGTCTCCAAGAATGAATTCTCTTAAACAAAGACACTTCATGTATGCATATTGTCTATAATGTTCTGAGTGACTCTGGAGAGAAAACAGGACATTTTGATATGGAATATCACAATGGCTGTGTTTATACAGAAGTCCAATTACAGTTAGTTTCCTGCACTGTGCTTATTTTGAATCTTAGGGTTTTTTGTGAAAAAATAGGGTATACAGCTCAACTCTTCTCACAGACTACTTTTTATTATTGTTATTATTATTAGTGTGTGTATGTGTGGGTGTAGAAAATCACAAAGAAAACCTAAAAATCCAAACGCTAAGATAGAAAAAGTTGCTAAAAAACCAAACAAAAAAAAGAAACTATATTATTATATTTAGCTTTCCAAAGACTTTTAAATAAAATGATATTATGATATTAAGGTAACAAATATTTGTGGGGGGAAAAAAAAAATCTAACAAAAAACCAGCAATAGATTTAATACAAGAATACTTTAAGAAAAAAAAAGCTGTTTTGCAAGGAAACAATCTATATCACCTTAAGTATCTACTGCAAGAAATTTCTTTCTAATTTTCCATAAATATCATTCATTCCCTCAAATATAGTTTTTTAGGCATATTCAGTTATGGTTTGAGATAATTCTTCAACAGTTTCCTTGTTGAATCACAATCCACTGCATCAATTATTTTCCCTAGTTTCATGTCTTCTGTGTAATTTGTTACAGCATTATCTCCATTAACAAGTGCAAACAGTACACATATATTATCCTCACTGCTCTTTGACAATCTTCCAAAGTTCCTTGTGCATATTCCACTAAATTTTCTATTTTCAGGGCATCTAATGGTCCAACCTCTATAACGTTGTTGAACAACTAACCCTATTTGTATTTGAACTATGCTACAGTCACAACGGTTCTTTTCTGCACAGAGAAAATTGACATTGAAGTACAGCAAATGGAGCTCCCATGAGGTGCCTGCAGCACCTCACTATTTCCCCACTCTCAACAAGCCCTGCTTTTCACATGCAGTTTTCTTCCCCCGCCCCCCTCAAGAGAAAGCCTGTGATTCTCAATAATGGAGTAGATTTTCCTCCATTAAGCCCAGCCTCTCCATGATGCCTTCTGGGTCCTAGAACTACTGGTTTACATTTTCCATTTTTTGTATTAGACTGCACTTAACACCTGTGGGTTCCTGCAGCTGGGAGTAACTGACTGAGTTTGTTCCCACTGTTGTCCTGCACTCACTGTATTATCCAACAAATTCCGGGGGGGAGGGAAGAGGTTAATTTAGATACTGAAGTAAATATGGTTACATCCTATAAATATAAAATACAAATATACAAAACAGAGAAAAAGGTGACCTTTTAGGACTCTATCAGGTACCACTTAAGAACAAGGAGGTCCCAAGTTTTATGTCACAGTTGCTTTCTCCAGCTGAGCACAACCTGCTCTACTCACAGAGTACTACACTGATACATTATCATTTTCACGGTGCCTAAAAGAATAGCTAAAGGACTTGAGTTAAGGTTTTCTAAATATGGCTTTATCTATAGCAAAACAAATTACTAAACTCCTATTACAGTTATAGACTAACAACACACACAAAAAATAATCTATACTAGAAGTTAGCAGAAAAAAAAAACCACCACCAAGAAAACCCAAACAAACAGACAGAAACTAAAACCAGAGAATGGCATTTTATTCATACAAATTTACAGAAATTGCTGGTTATCCTGTAACCTGCAGCTATACTCCAGGCAGTCTCCCAGGTAGTAGATGATAAAATCACTTTGGAATTCTCACTGACACGAAAGATATTCTTATAGAACAGACTTTTGATTTGAGAAGTTAGAAGTATTTGATACAACAGCTGCAAATCTCATTCTGCAGCAAGAATGAATCTGCTCTGTTTATGGACCCCCATATATCTTATTAAATTACATCAATGAGACACTGCAGGACAAAGTCTCCAGCACACTAGCAGTGTGACAAGTAGCTATGCTGTATATCGGTTTTATTCTAACATTTTTAAAAACCTTGTTTCTCTGTTACACAGTTATTGGCCTACTTATGACTACATGTTGATAACCCCTAAGTCATAACCATTTTTCTGTTAGGAATGATGGAAAAAAACAAGCACATTGTAAGTCTAATTCAGACTAGAAAGTCTCAGAGTCACTCTGCCCTCTCTTCTTTCATATCCTGAAGAAGTCTTACTGTTTTCAGTCCATCTTATGTTTACAACTGGACTTAATTTCTTTTAGGAAAGGACTCAATCCCTTTATTTCTGTGAACTAATTAAAAAGCTTGGGTGCAGATGAAAAGAAGTAATATATGTAATCCTTTAGTTCCAATCCTGCAAGTGTTATTCACACAGCTTTTTATAATTTCATAACTCAATGCACAGCATCATGCAGTGTTCCTAAAATATTAAGATTAGGTATACAGAACAAATACATATTTGCTAGTTAAATCAGTAAAGGTTTAGCCTTAAGAGGAAAGGAGAAGGTTGGGTGTCAGGAAGAGAAAGGCACAGGGAAAATACATTCAAAAAGAATCAAAATGTCCTGAGGTCTGTGCCAGCACAATATTATTCCTGAAACCTCACAGAGCCAAGTCAGCAGTGATATCCCGATACACAAGATAATGTATATTTATAATGTAATACTTAAATCACTAACTCAAAATAGTAGCAGAGAACTGAAAACCATCAGAATATAAATAGTTAAATTATAAAGTAGGAATAGCAATCTTGGTTTTCCCCTGATCTTTAGCTCATGCTACTTGGAGAACAGCAATGGCAAAATTCAATTCCCCAGTGAGAAAATACAATCCCAGCCAATGTTTCACCTAATAATATTACAACAGTCTGTTTGCATTCTTTGTATTAAGAAGATCTATATTACCAAGAAGCTGTCCACGCTCAGATGGCATGCCTCAGCATCATATATATAACATGCTTATAAAACAATTGAAAAGCTTTAGTTTACCAGCTGCTGAAAACAGAAAAAGAGCAAGTGAGATTATTTTGATCACTTATTTAGAAAGGTGAGTCAAATTAAGTGCTATACATAAGCATAAGATTTGACTTGTCCTGTTGACCAGCTTGCTCAAGATAATAACTGAGTCACTCTAAAATGCTGTAACAAATACGATTGATTTTTGCGCTGTGAGAAAAGGAAACAGCATGATAAAAAGGCAGTGCATGTTAAGGAAAACCTAGGCATACTGAACATTAGAGACAGGCTATGTTGTTTTAGCATTTATTTCATACCGGGTACAACAAACCACCACAGCACAACTCAAATGTAATGCTTAGATGAAAAAGCAATGCTTTTGTCAATGGTATAACCTAATGTAGAACCTACTGGTTAGTCTTCTTCCTTATTCCAGAACATTTAAAATCATCAGCTAACTGGCTTTGTGGACATCTGATGACATCACCTCCTGGCTGGTGCAGTGTTTGTTTTTAACCTAGACAGTCATGCATGCTACAATATGCAACTAAACTGCTGCATTTAAGAGGTCATTGGTTTAGCATCAAAAAGGTCACAAAAAGCAACCACATTGACTGTGATCCTCCTCTGAATCCCTAAGCACTTGACTGGTATGACTTGGGAGGTAAAGGAAAGTGATTGGAAGGTTTTACTCAGTAGAGGGTTTCCAAGCAACCTTGCACAGTTGAGCAGCCTCAAGCAATGGGAACAATGGCTATCTTTGGCAAGGATCCATTAAAGGGAAGCCTGCAGCAACAGAATTGTATTGCCACCACCAGCGGCTATAAATACAGGCTACATTAAATAGGATAATAAATAAAAGAAAAACAAACCTGGGAATAGGGTGAGGAGAGGGCTGTGCAGACTGACTGATTTTTGGCATTGTTTTAACACCAATTCTTACAGAGTGTGGTAAAAGGATTAAAAAGCATTGCTTAAAGCACAAAACTTTGTACTGTAATATTTCTAATACAGTTGGAGTTTTGGTCTAAGCACAGCCCTGACACACAGCAAAGATAACTAGGTGTTGTGAAATTGCCAGTCTCACAACACATTACCGGTTCAACCCCTTAGAGCTATAATTTAGATCCTTGCTGGGACGTTTTAAGGTAGGTCAGGCCTGATCTTTTTCACTTTCTTATCTCATGCTTACAGAGGATTTATCAAAATCTACAAAATCCAGCCCGCACATCTGAGTGAATTGGTGGTGGTTCTGAAGAGATGCAACTTGGATGACAGCCTCTGGTTTCAGACAGGTTTCAGACTGCAATTACAAACTAGGTGGAGGAATTAAGAAGATGGTGATTTTTTTTTTTTTCATTTCTTACTGCCATGTTTTTAATAAAACTGCTAAAATGCACTTCCTTTTAAATGATGCATTCAAATAATTTACCTTATGTGAGGCAACACAATATGAAATCCTACAATTTTCTACCATTACTATTTATGATGAATTTGCATAAGCCTTAAAGCTTGGTTTTTGGTTTTTTTTTAAAGCCTTATGTTTTTATCGGACTGTTTGTAAAGCAAGTTCAGTATGTAGAGAAATAATTTAGAAGATTTCATTAAATAAATTAACTTGATTGGACTGCCTTTGAACTCTCACAGCTTATACGCAACTTATCTTCTTTTCAGCAAATACCCCAAAATAATTAAGAATTTTTTGAGCTTTACAGAAGCACAGAATCCTGTAATACTAAACATAATTACTTGTTTGGTACAACTCTTTCTTTCATATTTGGCATTAAACACTGCAGTTTATTTCCTACAACATCAATGCAATTACATTTGCAAGAATAAATCATCAGATATATTTCCTGTTTTCAGCAGATATTTTTCTGGTACCTCTTACCAGAGTGCTAAAATACCTTGGAAACAAATAAAAGAGTTGGAAAAGGTAGAGACTGTAAAACTAAAAATATCACTGCTTCTCCTTTGAAAATAAAATATTGGACTGTCTGTCACGCTCCGACAGAAAAAGCATAAAGGAACAAATTACTCAGTTGCTGTGCAGTAAAAATAATCTATAGCTAAGTGAGGCCAAGTTACAAGACACATTTGAAGCACTGTGCTTATACCATGAGAGGTGTTGAGCAGTACAATTTAACATTAATTGAGCCAAAACAAATAAAGACATGTAATGCTGAATAATTACACCTGTTGCCAGACTATTTTCTGAAAGCTCAGTAGACTTCTTTTAAAATTTCATGAGAGGAAAGAAAAAAAATAAACCCCACTTTCTTATTTTAATCAAATCAAAATAGTAATTTATCAAGTATTTGTCTTAACTCTTTATAAGCATATTGAGCAATAAAACTCATATTTTCTGATGAGCTTACCATTATGCAAAGAAGCTCTCCTTGCATAACAAATGCAAAACAGTAACTTTTTTTGCATTCCTCCAAAAAAAAGGTAGACTATATCTTTCTCTAACTTTCTATTATCCTATTGCAGCAGATGGTGATGATGCATAATCAGATTTAGGAGTCTCATTCAGATCAATTTCTCTATTTTCTACCATAATTTAACCATTTAGATTGTTTGCAAACTGTCTTTAATATACAGAAAAGACATTTGCATCAAGCTGTGCTCATTCAGGCACATACAGAAAAGCTTTACAAAAACTTAAGTCATTGTACAGCCAGTTTTTAAATTTTTATACTTGAAAACTTAACTTGTGTAAGTTTGTACATACATTGAATCTTTAGTCTAAACTTAGGATACAGGACTTTTTTTACTGTCTTTCACCAGTGTAAATGGTTATTGCACAGTTAGATTCCGCCCCCCCACCCCCCCTTGAGCTCTTAACCATCTTATCAGCCCAGAACCCAGATTAGGACTGTCATTTTGCATCAGGAGTTTACAGTGAGTGCTCACTAGAGTGCCTTTAATCCTCCAAGGTTTACTCAAATGTCACAACCATCTGGAGGAAAAAAAGAGACTCCTTGCTGTGTTCCACTGACCACAAATTATTTGTAAGGAGAAAAAAGACAACAGAAAGCAAAATGCTAAGTATTTTTCCCTTCCCCCTCAAACACAAATCCACAGAAGTATTTTCTGATATCATGAACAAAATTTGGAACAACTTCAGAACTTCACTCTAACTACTAAAATTCATTAGATGTCTTAAGGTAATTTTTGTTATCACAGGCTCAGAAGAGCAGATAATGCAATATCCTGAGAATACTTCAATGAAAACTCATACTACATGTCTAATTATTTTTTTAATATATAAACATCTTGTTTGGACTAGAGACCTATTATATTGTGCTCTGTCAGACACTCTGAAGTTACACTTCATGTTTGGGGGAAAAAAAAAAAAAAAAGATTGTTTATTCCAGACTCTTTATTCTTTTGTAGCTCAGATACTCATAAAATCACTGTGACAAACTTAAAATGACATAAGTATATGTTAAGTTAACAGGGAGCTCATATTGTCTTAATCAAATTACAATAATATAACGGCAGCTTTACCACAGCTTTTATTAGTAAGTGGAAATCTGGCAAAGAATAAAAATATATGGCATTATAGCTTTGCTCATAGCTTTCACTTCAGAGAAGAGAGGGTTGTGGGGTATTTTGTACGCAAGTACAAAAGTAAGCAAGTTCTTGCTGTCTGTAAGAAAGAAATCTGGAACTAGTTTTCTTTTCTCTTTCAGAAAGTACATTCCTAATCCTCTTATAGAATCACAGAAACATCTAGTTTGGAAAAGACCTTCAAGATCAGAGTCCAACCATTAACCCTACATATGTCCACTCATAAACCATGTCCCTAAGCACCATATCTACATGACATGACTTCCCTGGGCAGCCTGTTCCAATGCTTGACAAACTTTTCAGTGAAAAAAACTCTTCCTAATGTCTAATCTAAACCTCCCCTGGTGCAACTTGAGGCCATTTCCTCCTGTCCTATCCCTTGGTTACTTGGGAGAAGAGACCAGCACCCACTTCTCTACAACCTCCATTCAGGTAGTTGTAGATAGCAATAAGGTCTCCCCTCAGCCTCCTTTTCTCCAGGCTAAACAATACCAGTTCCCTCAACTGCTCCTCATTAAGATTTGTGCTCTAGACCCTTAACCGGCTTTGTGGTCCTTCTCAGGACACACTCCAGCACTTCAATGTCTTTTTTTTGTAGCAAGAGGCCCAAAAGTGGACACAATATTCAAGGGACAGCCTCACCGGTGCCAAGTACAAGGGGACGATCACTTCCCTAGTCCTGCTGGCCACACTATTTCTCATATAGGTCAGGATGCCATTGGCCTTCTTGGCCACCTGGGCACACTGCTGATTCATTCAGCCAATTGTCAATCAGTGCCCCCAAGTCCCTCTCTGCCAGGCAGCTTTCCAGCCACTCTTCCCCAGGCCTGTAGCACTGCAGGGGGGAAAGAAAAGTTCTCTAAGGAAAGCCACTTCTTTATCTCACATAGACAAGACTGGGACTTACTTTTTATGCACCACCTATAAGTCCTTACCTGTGTTTAGTGTTAACCTTCCATTTTAAAAGTTAAGAAAATAAGGAAATAGTTATTGTAGGTACTTTTGCTCCATTTTTGTTATATTTATCAAGGTCTGTCATTCTTCTGCACAATAATTCATGGTTTAAAAGTTACGTAAGTGTGAAAAAAAATTTATAGCTATTTGCAATATGTTCTTTTATTCATGTAAGCTTTTATTCTCTTAAGTGGAATCCTTGATCTCCAGTATATACATTCATGAGCTTGTAAGTACCACACTGAAAGTTAGAAGAAAAATAACTGTCACTTCAGAAAAGACAACTAAATCTTACCAGTTCTGTGTCTGCTTTTGGTTCACAAGTGGTATGCACTACTTGAAATTAGTTTCTGATAACTTCATGATGAACAGTCCTTATGTGCTGTGTAGGGCATAAAAAGCTCCCCCCCCCCCATCAGATACATGATGTGCTCAGCTTTCATTATAAAAGAATCATAGAATGGCTTGGGTTGGAGGGTCCTTAAAGATAATCTAGTTCCAAACTCCTGCTATGGCCAGGTACCACTAGACCAGGTTGCTTCAAGTCCCATCCAACATGACCTTGAACACTTCCAGTGATGGGACATCGACAGCTTCTCCAGACAGCCTGCTCCAGCGTCTCACCACCCTCACAGTAAATAATTTCTTCCTTATATATCTAATCTAAATCTACCCTCTTTCAGTTTAAAACCCTTACCTCTCATCCTATCACTACAGTCCTTGACAGAGTCCCTTCTCCATCTTTCTTCTAGGCCCCCTGTAAATCACAGAATCACAGAATTACTGAGGCTGGAATAGGCCTCCAAGATCATTAATTCCAGCCTATGACCCAACACCATGACATCAGCTAGCCATGTCTCTAAGCACTACATCCAATCTTTCCTTAAACACTTCCAGGGATGGCAACTCCACCACCTCCCTGGGCAGTCCACTCCAGTGTTCTATCACCCTTTCTGTGAGGAAAGGCTTCCTAATATCCAACCTAAACCTCCCCTGGTGCAGCTTCAGGCCATGTCCTCTCGTCCTGTCACTATCTGC
>JAAGNO010162777.1:0-11060 GCA_033439905.1 Ceryle rudis
AGCTGCTAATTTGAATGAGAAGCCAGCAAAGAAGCATGTTGGTTTTCTTTGTAAGTAGTGGTTCCAGTTGTTCCCAAAATAAAACACACCGTCTATATAAATCTTCCAGCCTCAGATCATCGTGTCTGCCTCGGAACAGCTAATAAAATAGCAGACATATTTTTCTGATGCAGCGGCTCGGTGTAATGGATTGTCCTGGCCCCTCAGCACAGAGCGGTGCTTGTCCTCAGACTGCAGCACCTGCGTCTGCCAGGAAGCCTTCCAGGAGACACAGACAGACAGACAGACGTCCTAGTTGTAGCTTTAGCCAGTTTTACAAACAAAACTGAACGACTTGCTTCTGTAGAAGCCAAAAAGAAATCTCCACTTGCTGTTCACGCCTGGATGTGGACTTCAGAGCTTTCTAGAATTTGAAGCTAATTGGTCTGTAGGAAGTGAAATTTGGTTTCTGTGCACTGAGGTGAGACTTGGCCGTGTCCAAGGTACAACTCTGCTTTTATACTTACTAGATTAGCTGTTTGTGTCACTGCAGTCTGGTTATTCTTAAGGCTTTTAAGCAGCAGTGTGCACTTAATTGCTGTCTTGGCCTGGAACCAAGGAAACAGCGATGAAAGTCATCGGAGTCTCAGAGATTTTGCAAGGCATGTGGAGATAACAGGACCCTTCTGATTTCCTCCACGTCGTGTCCACGAGGACACTCTTGCGGGGCTGAGGCCAGAGTATCAGTGACATTAATGGATGAAGGAAGCTGTGTTAATCAGTTGAACTGTAAAAGACAACTTCATATAATTAGCTGTAAGAGAAACCTCAACAGACAATTGGAAGCTGCCAAAACTTTCAGTCTACTACAGTTGTTCTCTGCATGACCTAAAGTCTTCAAAGGCTTAAAACCAATTTAAATAGTCTGACTCTGTAGTGACCGAACTGTTAGCTGAAAAAAAGCAAATAGGAAAGCCTGCAGCTTTGAGTGTATCTTACAGCTTTATCTTTGCTTCTAATTGAATTTTAAAGATGCTGATCATGAGCTGTTGGATGAGGCCAGACTAAAGCTTCCCAGCTGCTGAGGAGTTGGGAGTTTGAATTTCAGGCTCCGTTTGGTGTGGAGCGAGGCGAGTGCCACAAGTTGCTGGTGCGCGGGTCCTGCTGACAGCTGGGGTGGAGACTGCTTGTCTTTCTCCTCTCCTCTCCTCCGAGAGCCTGGATGTGCTGTGGGGTGTAACAGCATCTTACCGGGCTGCCAGAGGGACCTCACCTGAAATCAGTTTAATGGTTTGAGGAGAATCTTTTCTCAGCACAGCCACCCTTGGATTTGAAATGCGGCTTCAAGCACTTGTGTTGGCCTTCCGCAGCACGGTGCTCCTCCAGCCTGGGGAGGTCGCTTTTCTTTGTAATCTGGGGTTTTGTTTTTTTTTATCATTGTTAGGCTCCAAGTCTCCCTGCCTGGTTTCTAGTGGGAGTTATGGTGATTGGCCTTTGTCTCCTTGCCCTGCATACTGATTGAACTCCTCTGGCTTTCCCTGCAGAGAAGTGGCAGCTACGAGCACGAGGATAAAAGGGAGAAGGGGATCTATTCCCACGCTCAGTGGGCTGGAGCTTGTACTACGTGTGATGTTCTTGTCTGCAACCAGCGGATCAGTCTGGGAGAATACTGCTGTGCTCAGCCCGGCCTTGTAGGAGTCAGAGGTGAGTCTGTGCTGTGGAGAGTCCCGCGTGTTATTTTCCACTGACAATCGGACTAAGGTAGAGCAGCCTCCAGCCTGGTTGCAGCAGCATCTGCCAGCTCGGGCGCCTGCTTCACCTCGGGGACCTGCCAGCTCCGTGTAATCCACGGTCAGGGGTACGAAGATGTTCAAATACAGCACGGAAGCTCCTTTCCAGGAGGGCCTGTGTCCCACTCTGGGTTTTCTGCTGTGAACAGAGGTTCTGTGTTCTTGGAACACTGGTGAAGGAGGGTTTGGCGTTTCCTCTTTGCTCGTTCATTGCCCGTTGTGCTGGAACACCTCAGGGCGGTCAGTCAGCTGGGGTCAGCTTTGGGCTCTTGTGGATCTTCAGCCGCAGCCTTCTGCTGTGGTCTGTGCTGGCTGAGAGGAGCTCCCTGACACCATCTGCCTGAGGTCCGGGTGGTCCCAAAGGAGCAGGGACAGTGAGCACTGGTGGTTTACTACCAAGCTTTTAGAATCTGCTTTTCCACCTCGAATTTACTGTCGCTGTGACACTTGGGATTTATCAGGTATGCCACAGTCTTCACTGGGAAGCGTAAGTTATTCCCTGTTGTTAGACTTGATGCTTGTCTTCTGAAGTTCTTTCTCCACCTCATAGGAGAAAGAACTTCTGGGGCAAGCCGGAGGTCTCTCTGTTGGTCCCGTGGTTAAAGGCATGGGCAGAGGCTGGGAAGACAGTGTTTGCAAAGGCTTTTTCTTTTGACTTTGGATGTATCCTTTACGCTTTCTTTGTTGCTTAACCTCTTTCTTGTCTGTGAGGCGGGAAATGATTCTCCTTGCCTTACAGGGATAGGTGCTTAGAAGGTCGCGAGGAATGCAAATGCTACAGCAATAGGTTGGCTGGGTATCTAGGGTGCTTTTTGCACCCCAAATCAGCAGAGAGGGGAGGGCTTTCCTCCTGTATACAATGATCTTTGCAGACTGACTTGACATCGGGTAGACAGGCTTGTTATCCTTTGCTTACTAATTTGTCGCGTTGTATTAGAGGATGAAATCGGTTCTAGATGCAGTGCAGCGGCGTGACGCTGTGCACGTTCAGCTGGGGTGACATAACGTGGCAGCGTGCTTTACTGCACTTGTGTCACTTCAGGCAACTGCAGTTAAGTCTGACAATGGTACATCCAGCAGAGAGGCCACCACAGACCAGGCTGGCAGTGACCTTCGATGGAACGAGCCTGCTTTAGTTGTTGGCATCATCCGTAATGGATTATGTTTAAAAAAATAATGAATCTAACTGTATCTTTTACCATGCTTGAGGTGAAAAGTTGTCAACTGGAGTCTTTTTTTTTTTTTTCCATTTTCTCACCTGTAGCAGCAAAATCTGTTGGCATTGAATTTAACAGACATTTCTATCCCTGCCGTCCGAACTTCGGTGCAGGAGGTAGATTGAGATGATTTTGGTACTTCATATGGTGATTTGTCTTTGTTTTCCATTGTCTGTGCTTTGTTTGATGTTCTAAATGGATTTCAAATGGATATCTCTGTTACAAGGAGAATAAACATTGCACTAAATAAACCTTTATCAGTATTTAGACAGGCGTTGCTACCGTGTTGTAAATTTGTTTGGATAACTACACCCTTAACATTGGGGAATCTGCAGAAAATGGACTGCGGCTATGTTTTGAAGACTAGGAAAAGTTTAAAGCCGGGTGCTCTGCCCGGTTCCTTCGTGCGCCGCCTGTTCCATGACCTGTGCGAGGTTCCCAGGGCACGGCCCCGGGCAGCGTTCGCCCAGGACCCCGAGGGCTCTGTAAGGGGGTGAATGGGGGTTTCCTGCAATCGCCGGGGTTTCGCTGTGAGCCAGCCAAGCAGACATGCTTGCTGCACGGTTTCTCCTGCCTTTGTCCCGTCTCGCCGGCCTCTGTGCAGGTCTGGCTTCAAAAGGCCAGCGAGTACAAGGCTTGACTGACAAAAACATAAATGAGCGGCTGGCCGCCGCTCATCTCTGCGTAGTCGCTGGCAGGCAGTGGCCACCAGAGAAAGAAGCTGCTCTGGAACCACCTGCCAGGCTTTGCAGAAAAGGCTGATGACACCAGCAGCTGGGGCTGGTGTTAATCTTGGGGGTTTTGGTGGTGTTTTTTCTTTTCCATTTGCCCGACCGAGATGTTATTAACTCTGTCAGCTGTCCGGAGATTAATTGGCTACTGTAAACATTCAGCTTACCTCCGAGTCGCAGAAGTGCGGTTATTTAGACCTTGAGAAGGAGTTGGGAGCTGTTTGAATACTCTGTTAGCTTGGACACAGAAACCTTTGGGTCTTTGCGGGTGGAAAAAAGTGATTTGAACAAATGGGAAGTGTTTTACCTTTTTCCTTCAGAACGGGTCGCCAAGTTCTTGCATCTGGTTTTATTTTAAGGGGAGATAGTAACTCCTCCTTCTTTGTGCCCCTGTGTTATGGATATTTTTGAGTTCATCTTGTATATCTCTTGTAACTGAATTTCCAGTAGCATTTCCAGAGCAATTTAATAATGACGAAGTAAGAGAGCGTTGCCTTCTTCCTTATGTCAGAAGCCTTTCTTAGGCCTGCAGAGCTGAATGCTTCCACACAAACTCGATTCTGAATCCCAGTTTCTCATTTGCAGAGTACAGCTCATGTCCTGCTTCTTTCTGTCTCTCATTTTTGGGGGGTTAATTCTGTTTCTCCTGGTTTTCTAGTCTTCCATCGAGTGTTTTTCAGTCCACGTTGCCGTGCCTTGGGGCAGGGACTGTCTAATACAGCTTCTCTCTTTTTAGCCTCTGATACTTAGTTTATCGCTCTCACTGTGCAAGAGTTTATTGATTGTATGAGTACGTAGTAATTATACTAATTAAGCATAAATATTACTAAAAAAGGAAAGTAACATTGAGGTCCAGAAAATCTTTTTGTCACCTTAAAATGGTTGGCAAGTAGTTTAACAAAAGCTGTTCTCCCGAGTTCTGCAGCAAACACCGCTTATGGCCGGTGAATGATTGAGGGGAAAACAGGCTTTTGTCTCATTTCTGATCCAAATATTTCATACAATTGTGAGCCTAGGGTTGTGGGAACTGTTAAATTCTGGTGGAAGAGAGGAAAGATCTTTGTGTTCAGTAAGGAAATGAAACGTTAGATGTGCAAACCCTGTACCTTTGCCACGGTTCCGGTTCTATCCTTGATCTGATAATATTTAGTGTTTCTCCTTGTAACCAGATAGTCCGAAAAGCTTTAAATACGTCCTGAAGGCACCTTAGAGGCTCACGAAGCAATTCGAATGTAATTCAAACACCATGATCCTTGCAGAGAACGATGATTTTCCAGGGTTCAGGGCTGTCACTGATTCTACCCATTGGTTAGTTTATTTATTTTATTTATTTTTTTCACCTCTTGTCTTCCGTTTTTCTGTGATAACCAAAGACAAAGCTCCGAAAAGCTTTGCCGGTTGTCACTGAAGAATGAGGACAATTCTATCCAAATACCAGAGACTAAACGCCCCTCCGCGTTCTGCTTCGTGCACAGCTCTGCTGAAGAGAGCAGGACCGAGCAAGGACCGCAGCTTGCAGCTTGAGGAGCCTGGGAGGCAGGCTTTCCAGGGTGTCTGCTGTCTGCTCTCCAGCTCTTCCTTTTGCTGGTGAATGCCTTATTCTTTCTGGGCACCTTCCACTAACCTTTCCTTCGCCGGCAGAGGAGCAGCCGGTGTTTTGAGGTCGGTGCCTCTCCCGATACCTGCTCTTTCCTTTGGGTACATCTGTCTGTCCGTTTACCCAAATACCCTCTCGGCCATCACCCCAGAGGGATGCGACTGCAGACCCGCTGGGGAAGCTGCTAACTTCTGTTTTCTGTATGGAGCTTGCTTATCTGCGTCGGGAGGACTTGCGGGTACAGTAGTAACAGCAGTAATTTAGACTAACTGATGAAAAAAATAGATTTCATCGAATATCACTTTTAAGAGTTGCTATTGGTTGAATTAAGTAAAGGTGTTGACGTACCCGAAATCGGGGAAAAATAAAGTGCAAAAATTACTTTTTCTTCTGTAACATAGCAATAGAAGGGTAGTGACAAAGAAGAAGGGATGAGTAACGTCCAAATAGTGAGGAGGAGTACAGCTGAACGCATCCTTCACTGCAGAGTTGTAGCTGGGAGTGGAAAAGAGAGGCTGTGCTTGTAGAGCAGAACTTACCAAAGCGCTTGCAAGAGCTCGGTGGGAGCAGATGGCGAGAGGAGATGGACAGGAGAACTGTGCTTGGTCCTGGTGAGTCTGGAGCAGGAATAATGTCTCGGCTTCTCTTTCCCAGAACCAATGCTGAGTTAGAGAATAATGACACAAATGACTTAAAAACCGGGGAAGGTGGTGTAGGGAGTGACCCGAGGAGTCTGATCCAGACAGCTTCTCAGAGGAGGCATGGGCCAGCGTGATAACAGCGCGTGCTTATCTCTGGGTGAGAACAGTGTTGCTCCTGTCAGTCAGAACAGCTTCTCAGTCCCCTGGGACACTCTGGTCAATAGCAGCTGAACTTGGTTGGCTTCTGATTCAAAATCTCTTGCAACTGGAATGTTATGACGGATCAGTAACCACGGGGGCAGCTTAGGAGGATTTTTTTTTCTGGTTTTATCACTTTCAACTTTAAATCACATTTAATTGGAATTTTTGCCTTCCTTCTTTTCCCTCCTTGTTGCTCCCTCTCTGAAATTCCGTCAGAATCGGTGTATTTACAGGAGGAACTGAATTTGTGGGGCCTGCGTTACGCATAAAACCCAACCAAGTTCTTCCTGCTTAGAATTAGTTGGGAGAAATTGTTCCCGTGGACATTTCAGACAATGGGCTTTTTCTTAATGCCTTTCCCCCACCAACCCAGCATCAGTAGCTGTGGTGGATGAAAAATATTGCTGAAAACTTATCTTCTTAAAAATAACGATTCTTCTGAGAAATATTTGGGCGTTTACTTAACTTCAAAACACACAGGGATACGGGCAAAACTTTTGAAATAAGAAAAATGACTCGAGGAAAGGAGAAATTTTCTTAGAAAAAAAGAAGAAAAAAAAAAAAAAAGAAAAAAATAATGGAAGACGACTTCCTGAGACCTGCTAAATTCATCAGTTTGAAAGAAGGTGTTGAGCTTCTCCATAGCAAGTGCTGGGTTGGGCACCAGCTGTTCCCGGAACCCTGTGTTCGGTGGGGATAAATTCCACTGTTGTGGCAGCAGCGGCTCTGTTGGTCATCTGGAAAGGAGCCAGTGTTGTTAGAGCTATTTATGGACCATCCTCTGAGAGCTGCTGCCTTAATTCCACCTGTTTCCTACGCTGCAATCCAGAAGAGACGGTTCTGGGTTTTCAAATAAATGAATCCCAATGAAGGAGGTTTGGTTTCAACAGGGGGAGCTGCCCAGCTTCAGCAAAACCCGCGTTGAGGAGAATGTGGCTCTTGTGCTGCAGCCTCAGCTCCTGCTGCGGATACTGGGCTTCTTCTATACCAGTGCCAGGGAGGTACTGGGTGAGCGGACAGCTGGTGGGTCTGTCCCCCCTGGAAGGGCAGCTGGAATCTGCTGGCCCCTGCAAGGAGCCCTGACCACCACGGGTCTTACCCCTGGGGGGACTGTCTGAGCCACTGTTTGTCTTCAGCCTTCAGCTGGGGACCCACCAGCTTCTTCCCAGTAGCAGTGGAGGCCCCGGTCCCTCTGGTGCCGCTGGGCAGCTCCCCTGTTAGGAGGGCATGGCGATGTGAGGAACGAGCTGCCTTTGCCCATAAACGTGCCGCTCCCAAAAGATGTGTTTTCTGTATAGCGTGGAGGTTCTTAATGCTGTTGTGTGCTGCTCCCAAACAGGAGCTCCTGGGCTCGTGTGGAATTAGAGGCCAATTAACAACTTGATTGAAAGGAAACATGGGGGATGAAATTGGCCCTTAGAAATCACAAAGCATGGGAAGATGTATTTGATCAATCAGCGTCTCTCTGTTTCTTAGCCAGTTAATCCATTCCTGTTTATTTGCTGCTGCTTTGCCTGGTTGTGTTATAAATTACACCTCTTCTCGTGATGTCAGCAAACGTTTTCTAGCTCTTAATCTCACTAGTTCCTTCTTTTCCTCCATATTCTCTTAATTTCTTTATATCCTTCTAAAGATTTTTCCTCTGTTGAGTTCCTGGGTGTCACTGTGGTTCTCTCTCTCTCTCAGGTCTATAATTCGTGTTGCTCGTGTCTGAAATCACTGCAGTCTTCTTTGTCCTATGTAGCAAAGAGCTTTTCCACTATTTTAGGTGTGCGTCTGGAAATACATTGCAGAGACTTGATAACTCTTCTGCTCAAAGATCAAGTTTGTCTTTTATACCTCTACATTTCATTAATCTTTTCACTGCTCTGTTGTTTCTAAACAAATGCCTGGTTTGTCATCCTCTAACAGCATCCTGCGCTTCCTCCCGATGTTGTACTAACTGTATTTCCAATCAGTTAGTCCACAGCAGGCCAGCCGACCTTGTCCAGCTCAGTGAACGCACTGTGCAACCCCAGTCCCTCCGAGCGTGGTGTTGGGGAGCACCTGGACCTCGCTGGTGCTGGTGTTCTCAGCTTTGGGTTCATTTCCAGGTCTCTCTTATTTCCTGCGCCAGATGGTAGGCGAGGAGTGAGGCTGACAGTGAGAGTGCTCTGCAGCGGGTTCTGACCTTCACCAGTGACCTTCAGTGCTGGGGTATTGATCTTGGCCTTGCCCATCGCAGCGGATTCTGGAATGAATTGCTATAAACCAAACACGTCTCTAGTTTTATAGGACGGTTTTCTACCCTTGAGTTTCTTTTTTTCATGTAACTTCAGCATGTCTTTGGAAACACGGTGGTTTTCCTTCTGAAGAGCTTTGCACGTTTGCGGAACTATTGAAAGCTTTAAACAGAGCTGATAGCGGGAGTCATCGGATGGTAACAGAAGCGAGTAAGGCTAGAGGCAAACCGTGAGAACTGGGACCTGGTGCAGAGTTTTAACAGCTATATCTTGAAATATTTATTTAATTAGAGGAGACCCGGTGGTGTTTGAATAATAACGGATTTGCTTTGTTCGTGGCAATGCTTTTCTCTCTCTCATTGATCAATTTACTTTAAACTGAATCTCTCAAAACCCCGGAAGGATTTGGGTGCCTTCAGTTTTCCTGGGAAACGGTAGGAAAATCTTCAGCCTGTGGAAGATCCTCTAACCAGTCTGGCTTTATTAGAGCAGCAAAATGTGATGCAAACAGATGATTCAAGTTTCCTTGCTTTTGCTAAAGATGACTCTCAGCCTGGGCTTACTTCTTTTCCTTTTCAACTTCTGCACGTGGGATTTCAGACCTGTGACATTAGTGAGAAGTAAAAGCTTTGTTCCTTGCTTTTTCTCCCAGCTGTCATGCTTGTACCCACTGGCAGGTTTTATTCAGCCTCCTGAAACCACGCAGGAAGGCTTTTCCAGCTGCCAGCAGTGGTGATCCTCCATGGGAGCGCAGCAGATGGGATGTGTCTCGGTGATGCTCAACCTCCCGCTGGCTTCTCATATCAGAATTGGGTGCTCCCCCAGCCAGCCTTATGTTGAGTTCTTTCTAGGCTCTGCCTGGCTGCATAGGAATTGTCAGCATTGCTCCGAGAGTGAGGAACGTGCTCCTGAGCAGAGGGTGAAAATCCTGACTGCTGGGAGACAGCAGAGAAGAATCAACGCTCCTGACAGCAGTGTGCGTGCACTTGGGTGTGTTTGCAGCCTCCGTTTGCTCCCATAACTGGCAGTGAAATGCTTTTCCTCAGCTGAAGTGGTGCGAGCGGGTATCCCCCCAAGGGGAAAGGCTGCTTCTCCTCCTGCAGGGCAGTTACAGCTGGAGGGGGTGGACGCCGAGGTGTCAGTCAGTAGCTGGCTCCGCTTACACGCGTGCTCTCTGCCGCGTTTCACCGCAGAAATCGGCGGCAGAACAGAGGTGCAGTGTGATCTGGTGGGTTCCCCACTAGGCATGGAAAACCAGTCTGTTTTTCTCTTATGTGTTAGTTTTCTTCCATGTTGTGTCTTCCTTTTCCTCCATGTGCCCATAGGTAATGGGGGACATGAGCAGAGCAGTGCAGGGCCAGCATTCCCTGCCCAGCCTTTAATGTCCCCAGGAGCAGAGGAATCTTTCCCTTTATGCCCTAGTATAAAAAAAATAACACCAATTAAAAATGGGGAGAATACTTTAGAAGGATATAAAAGTTGCTGGTAATGTTAGAAACATGCATTTACATCGGGCTTCACAGTGCTGTGATAATAGGCATCATCTTCTTCAGCTCATTTTCTCGTGTAACACCGAATCCTCTTGATTTTTTGGACAGATTCCTTACAGCAGGCTGGGAATTCACGGCCGTTGCAGCAGGAAGATGTCCACGTTTGTGAATGCTGTGGGAATGCTCCTAAAGTCTGCTCATTTCCTTCTAAAAGATGGGTCTTTCTCCTGCCCACCGCTGCCTGGGGCTGTGTTCCGTATCCTCATTAATGAGCGTATGCTTGTTTGGAATGGAAAGTGCCCAAGTAGTTTTGTTTTAGAGCAAATGGAAGATGACGGGAGGATGAGATTATGTAAAGTTAAGCACACACACTATATACGTGCATGCTAAATTGGGAAGTGCCTTAGCTTGTTGTTTTCATGGCAAATGAAAATTGTAAAGCGAGAAGAATCAGTCACAAAAGTGACATCAAAACATTGTAGAATTGTCCGTGAAATGGAGATTTATTTATTTATTATTTTAGTAGAAAGGAACGATTTGAAAATACGTATCTTCCAAACCTAGCTGCTTGGGAGAACGGAGAGGAGTACAAAGCTGGAACAACTGTAACCTTTAAAAACAGATACGCATTTCCTAACAAACAGAGCATCGTTTCATTATCGGACGCATTCATTACCTGAAATATTTACCTGGGATTATGGGAAGTTTAAAAATGCAACAGCTGCTTCGTTTGGTTTTTCCTTTGTGGTTTATTTAAGGCTCATTTCTGATGCCTGCTGCCATTGGTACCACTTCGATGTAAGGAGAAGGTAGCAGAGTCCTGCTCACTGGGCCAGGCTGTGAGCTGCTGGGTGCTGGGATGAATTTCTGGGGTAGAAATGAAATCCAGGAGTTGTGCCTGGGGAGCAGGGCCTGTGTGCACTGCATGGCCACCCTGGGTCTGGCTTTTCAGCAGTGGTCTGCACACAGCTCTGCAGAGAGCAGCTGAGGAATGAACCTATGGGGTCTCAGATCCAGCTGGAAAATGTTTCAGAACTATGAACTTGTGAGACTGGGGACAGACTTTTGAGCAGGGCCTGTTGGGACAGGACAAGGGGGGATGGCCTAAACAGAAAGAGGGAGATTTAGAGTGGAGAGGAGGAAGAAATTTGTTACGCTGAGGGTGGGGAGAGCCTGGCCCAGGCTGCACAGA
>JAAGNO010162778.1:0-11029 GCA_033439905.1 Ceryle rudis
CCCAACTCTCTCAGTCTGTCCTCATAGGAGAGGTGCTCCAGCCCCTTGATCATCCTCGTGGCCCTTCTCTGGACACGCTCCAGCACATCCATGTCCTTCTTGTAATAGGGGTTCCAGAACTGGACGCAGGACTCCAGGTGAGGTCTCACAAAAGTGGAGTAGAGGGGGAGAATCTCCTCCCCCGACCTGCTGGCCACACTTCTCTTGATGCAGCCCAGGATACGATTGGCTCCCTGGGCTGCAAGAGCACACTGATGGCTCATGTTGAGTTTCTCAAAATCAAAATAGAAGCTTAATCTAAGCAAGCTAAACTAAATAAGGTGGTGTCTGTTTATCAAGCTATATGAGATGCATCAATCACTGTTTCATCAACGATAATTAAAAGCATTACGTTTTGTAGCCTGTAGTTATTTTGTTAAATAAAAATGTATTCTGATGTCAATAGTCTGGATTTTGCCTATTGCTGCATCTTTTATAAGCTGAGAGCCTTGCTTATTGTGTGCACTCCACATGAAATTCAACTTGAAAAAGGGTTGTGGCAGAAGAATAGGAAATACTGAAAATACCACGGAGATTTTATGTGATATTGCTTAGTTAATGCAGATTATTTTTTTTAACAGCTAAAAAAACTCCAACAAACCAAAACGTTTTCCGAACTATGTAAGAATGGAATTTCAGTTGGAATGGCCATGGGAAAGTGAACAGGGTGATAAAATAAGGGTTTTACTAGAAATGCTCAGATTTTAGACTGCTACTTATGTTCCAATTTCTTTCATCAGTGACAGCATTCAAATCATAGTACACAAAATAATGGGTTAATGAGAAATAAAACCTGATTGTCCATCTTCTGTAGAATTTATTTTCAAGTAAAGGATTTGAAAAAAAAAAAAAAAAGGAAGTAATCTAATCCAAAGAATAAGGTTTTAATTAAGCAAATGGCATTAATTATTTCTTTTTATAATTATATCCCACTGTTCCATAATAAGAGTTCAGAAGAGGTTATGTTTCACCATTACTAAATGAAATCCATCACAGACTCACGCAAAGCAATACTTTTCCTCATCGAGTAGTGTTTTCAGTCTCTAAGCTCTGCAAGGATCCTATAAAGCTCTGAGACTTTCACTAATAATTTATTTCCTTGTGGATCAACAAAACAATAAATCCTATTACTGTGGAAATCCAGAATCCTGTAATTAATTTTTTTGCCCTTTCATGCCTACAGAAAGACAATATTTTGGAGTGAAGTAGAGGAGTTTTTGTTGGTTGTAGCTAACCAGGGCTATAGGAAACACGAGAACTGTTGCTCATATTTCCATGCTGATAATACCTAAAAGTTTTTTACTTGAAGTTCTGCATGGGAAAGATTAAATTGTTGTCTAATTCCTGTGTATATCAGTAAAAACTGGATAAAATAATATTGTGGATAAACCACAGACTCAGCTTCTATTTCCTTAATGTCCAAGAAATAAGGACATATAACTAACAAGCATGGTGACAGTTATGAAAGTTATGGACCATGCAGTTTGGTTGTTCGTGGAGAGACAAAGAGACACAGTTAGTGAATAATGGGCAGAGATAATGATTTCAGACAAGACATGTATGAGTAGAAAACTGTTCAGTTACTTATTTCTTCAATGTATTAGTAGCCTACATAACAATCAGACCTTACTAGACGGAGGACAGTAAGTTACCTATTAGATAGTTGTGCATACTCACACAGCCCCTCACTATCTTCTCACTGTGAATATAACCATGTCTTGGAACAAGCCAGTTGTGATGATGGCTTCAGATCAGCATCAGCATTCTGATAGTCCAAAGAGGAATATATTTTTATCAGCATAAATGCATGTGTTTCCCTAAGAAACTATATATATGTATATAAAAAATACTCTGTATTAATACAGTATATCTCATGTAAGCAATATACAGTATGCATTGTTAGGAGCAGCGAATGAAACCAGGAGGAAACATGTTCAAGAGCCAAAAAGGTTTGTTTGGTTCCCCCCCCCCCTTTTTTTTTTTTTAAATTGAGTATTGCATATAGAAGTGGTGGAATTTCTTGCCACAGGAATTTGTGGGAGATACGAGTTCACCTGGATTCAACATTAACTTGAATTTGAGGGGGAACGAAAGACAGACTATAGAAGTCCCTGAGTCTATAGCTGTTGGAGCTTGGAGTTATCTTCTAGGGAGTCACTACCATATACTGCCTGGGGAGGTGAGATTGTTCCTATCAGATAAAACTTGTAAAATACATTCAGTCTTCTAGTAAACTATTTACTTGCTTTTCCTGTTTTTTTATCATCCTAAGATGGTCCTTAAAACTTCTTGCTTTCCAAAATATAGTCATCTGCTCAGGCACATTTGTCAGGTTCTGGAGACAATACTACGAGCAACTTTCCCTGTTAGAACCGATTCTGCTTGCTTTGGACTTCTTCTTTTGCTCTCATTTCTGATGGATCTTCTTTGAATGTCCAGGGTTTCCATCTCCTCAGGGATCAGGCTAGCACTCTGACTGCATCCAGGAAAGGGGCTGTTGGTGTGCCATTGCCCTGCGGGATTCTGCTGGCAATGTGGAATTTGGAGTGCTGCACCAGGACTACATTGTTACAGAAAACACTGTCAAACACAGTAGTGATTGTCTTGTTGCAGGTGAGATATTCGGGTCACCAAGAAAAAGTTACCAGTGCTCCATTAGCTAACAGAGCATTTCTTGGTAGGGACATAAGCTCCTGCTGTGTGAGTCAGAGGTGCTGGCAGGTGTGACTCCAACAGCTCCTTCTTATAGGAGGGGATCCTCTTGCCTTCAGCTTGAAGTATCTGAGCTTATTGTCTCTAGGGCTACTCGTAGTTGCAGTCGGTTTTTCCCATAAAGAACAGGCATCAGCCTATCCACTACTAACTAAATCCCACTCTTAACTCTAAAATAGAAGAGTATGAGATACAGGCAGAAACCTGTGGTAGCCCATATGGTCTCAGGAGACAGCAAATGAAAATGAGAGGCAGCTATGAGCATCAGAGGGTCACAAACTGAAAACCAGGGAACTGAAGGGGGACAAGGGGCAGCTGCTTAGGACCTGCTACCAAGTATGGCATGTTTTATAGCAAGCCCATGCAGAACAACAGCACTGGGCATGAGTAGCCACCAAACAGTCAAGGACGGTGACTGGAAGCAGGTTGGTGCTGCTGTCCCCATTAGAACAACTCATTTGGCTTGCAGGTGCTTCTGGGGATAAGCTGGATGAACTGGTTTAATGGGCCACATGTGGCACATTAGGCACAATTTAAATCCTTCTGACACAAAGCATTTCCTCCCACACATATTATCCCTCCGGTAAAAGCACCAAGAAGAATGCAGAATATAAAGATTAAAGGTGAGACCAAACATTAAACATGTATTATTAATTTCTATGCATTAAAGTATTCATTAGAAAAAGTTATTTTTTTTCAAGGACAAAGGACAGTTGTCATAATTCTCTAGAATTAAGTTCCTGATTAAAGGTCAAGAAAGATTACAGCTGGTTGGATCAGCATTTCTTTTCTCATAGGCATAAAAATTCCAAACCCTCCCCATACCACTGTATATGACAAGTTAGGAACAGGGCAGCCAATTGTCAGATTTTTTTCACATTCAGTTATTGTTGCATTTTAACATTTGAGATGCAAGAAGAATACCTAAATAAACCATAAACTGCCTCCTCAACAACAACAAAAAGCAAGCAGGTGTCTGAAGTCCAAAAACTAACTCCCATTTCTGCTTTGAGTCAACAGAATTCCCATCAGTCCAAAGGGGAGAAGAATTCAGCCACTGGCCAAAAAGCCATTCAGTTAAAAACCAGTGGTTCCTGTTCTGTTTAAATGCAGATCTACCTCAGGTAAACATAACTAAGTCTTCTCTTATGTTCTTTCCACTAAGAACTCTTTATGTTTTTATAGTGATTAAAATTCTTGTGGCTCAGAGTATTTGATATCACGCATCCAAACTCTTTCACCTTATTTTCCAAATTTCCTCATTCAGATTTTCATTTTTTCACTAGCTGGCTTAAAGTTCCACTTTATTGGAGCACATACTTCTGTGAAAGTTTTAACACAAAACACATGGTCACTTTTCAGGCCCCTAACAACTCTGAAATCAACAAGGAATTTTAACCGCGGTCCGTTTGCCTCACTATAAAGTGTTCATGCCAAAATTCATATCAAAATGAAAGATTTTTATGAATGGATATTTTCCTTCACCTATGTTGTTAGCTTATATTGTGGCATCTCACACCCCAGCAGAGTTTTTGTTTTCCCTTTCATATACTTATTTTGTAAATGGCCTAGAAATTCATGCATCAGAAACCGAAAGAATTTCTTGAATTTCTTTCTCAGTTGGTTAATTTCACAACACAAAACCCCCATGTTATTCTCTTGAACTGAAACATCACTGGAAATACGATTACCAGCTGCACAAGAGAAACTGCCATTTGGAAAAAAAAAAAGAAAAAAAAAATCAGCAGAACCCTTAAAGGAATAAATTTTCAGTGATTTCAGGAACACTTGGTCCATATAAATGTCTTAGAAGTAAATACTTTCAAAGGCACTGTTCAAGCAGTAGGCAAAAGGGTTTCCACTTATAAAATGGTTCCTATTTATGGGAAGGAAGGGAGTGCCCACTCCGGCTAACACGCCAGGGGCTGTCGTTATGCTGCCATTAAAACTTACTCTCAACTCATAAACAGACCCATTTCAGTTTAAATGAAAAGGGAGTAAGTCATAAAGAAAAATAAAGAACATGTAAAAGGATGAGACATTCTGCAAAAGAGTTAATTGCACGAGCTTTTGGAATCACAAATAGGGCTGTTTAACCGGAGCAAAACTCCCAGCTCTAGCAACTACGGCTCAGGCAATATATTAATTAGTCAAATGGATCCTTTTGCTACCCAAGAAGTTTTTTGTGGTTTGGTTTGGGTTTTTTATTAAAATAAAAGAAAAGAAATAAAATGAAATTAAAAAAACCACAAAAAAACCAACCCCCACACAAAAAACCACACAAAGCCAAGCAAACAAACACAAATCAAACCAAACCAAAACCAAATAAAACCCCTCCACCACATTGCTGAGAGGATCATAGGAAATCCCTCACATCTAAGCAGAATACAACTACCCAAACAGATAAAACATTACATAAAGTCTTTAATAATCGTTCCCATGTGGTTTGGGTAGGATTTTAGGCTTTGTCTAGAAAATCTGCCATCTAGAATTCCTTCTGTAGTTGATGGAAGGAGCGAGCACAGGTATGTTTGGCAATGGCGTTTCCTGCTCCCGCAGAGGAAGCCCCTCAGCAAGCACCGAGGGATTAAGGAATGATTGATAGCACTGCCAGATACTCCTCCACCTACAGAACCCTGTAAAAGGTGGTATAATGAGGAGGGGGTAGCAACAGATGTCAACAGCTTTTTGAAACATCATGTGATATTCCAGTGGGTGATTATTTTTCCTTCTGGCTTTGCTTCTAGATTGCTGCAGCAAGTCTCTTAGTGAATACATCCACTTCTCAAAGCTTCAAGTTTCTTTCTTTCACCTAATTCCCCTTCTTTAGGTGGCTTTATTAGACCTGTAGCTTCTCCCTAAAAAAATTCAACACTTTTGATGCTTTTACTGAGCAAGTTGGAACAAAATATTAGCATTCTGGGGGTTTGATCCTGGGAAAGGGTGGAGCAACTACAACAAAAGTAAAATTTACTGAACACAATTCTTTAGAACACGATTTACTGAACACGATTCTTAAGAAGCAACTTTTGCAAGAACATTTTGAACCTTTTCTTTTTACAGCACTCAGTATCACCCTTGGAAAGAGTATAATGTGCCTTCAGTGTTTTCCTTGGCAAATTAGGGGTTCCAATAAAAGATTTCGATACTTACCAAGACAAGTAACTTGAATGAATCAATGTGAATAACTAGATGAACAAAGAGGATCCTCCTCTATTACTGCTTTATGTTCAGGAGAAAGATAGCAACCTGAAGCAGCAACACATACAAGGCTGCTCTTCAGCAAGTTAAACATCAGTTTGAGGTCTTGCAGTGAAACAGGACAAACACTGTCACTGCCACCCAACAAAGGTAAAAGGTAAAAACCAACAAAGCTAAAAACCAACTCCACCAATGGGTTTGAAATACCCAAGAAAGGGTGTATATATATACACTTCAAACTCAGATCTGCTCTAAGCAGTAGTAAATCCATTAACTGTAACAGTATATTCAATTAAAGTTGCATTTGTCATAGCATTATAAAGGAGCATTATAAAGCCACATTAAGAGCAGAAAGATTGCTTCTTCCAGCAGCACAGTGTGGCAGGGATGAGTGCAAGAAGCCAACCTCAGCCTCTGTAAAAGGGAACTTTGTTGACTGCTAAAAGCTGAAGCCAGAGCCAAATTATAAACCAATTTGATTTATGCACGTCAATTGAAGACGAATGCCATTTGGTGGCACAAAGGTCTGCTTTGAAGTGTACAAAAAGCCCCTTCTCTTTTCCAGGAAATGTGTACTTTTAGGATTACATAACAGAACCTGGGAGCACTCGTCACAACATAGCCAACCAGTCAGACCATAACGCATGATGCAATCAGGTCCCTATCATAATGATGTCCATAAATTCCCTGGCCCGTGCTGTACAGATTCCACCACTGCCATGGGAACAACAGTGAGGTGGAGGCCTGCATTACTTTCACGATGCACTATCAAGTCAGGAGGTTCATGATTTTGTACCGAATCGTAGT
The DNA here is from genome assembly GCA_033439905.1 of Ceryle rudis. Classification (NCBI taxonomy): domain Eukaryota; kingdom Metazoa; phylum Chordata; class Aves; order Coraciiformes; family Cerylidae; genus Ceryle; species Ceryle rudis. The sequence goes on from JAAGNO010162778.1 coordinate 6,760, forward strand.
GTCCTGCAGCATTCCATTGTAGATTAGCAAGTGTACTGGGAGCACAGGTTTACCCATTTGTATGCAAGACTGAAAGCTGCCACCCCCCAGGCTCTACAGATGTTGGACAACCACTTCAGTGCAGGAGTATTCTGGGTTATCAGTTTATCTCTGGCCATTTTTAACATAGACAGATAACTTTTTCATTATAAGATCAAAAAACTGCTTTACAGGTCAGATCACTGGTGTTTCTAGAAACGTTCTTCGGGCAAATGTTCTCCTTAATTATTCTGGCACAACCATATCAACTTCAGTGAAGTTGTGCAAATTTAAACAAGAGCAAAAGTTGGACACACAATTTCAAATCAACAACTTGCTGGTCCTAGATGAAAGGCTCTGGATAGACTTGAATGAACTTAGTTCCCGTGCTAATTCATTGAAACACTGAGAACTAAAGCACAACATATTCTCTGGAAAATATATCAAAGAGGAATTCAACAAGCATAATTATACGAAAGAGTCAAATAACATGAGTTGGTAAAAATCTATCCAGAGGCCAAAAAAAAAAAAAAAGAAACAGTTGATGGGACGAAATCAAACTAGTGGACTGATTTTGTCTTAGGAAACATAAAATCACCAGTTGAAAGCTTGAAACTAACGCTTCAAAGCCGCTAATAACCCATGGTAGTGTAATGTAAATCACAGAAGAGACTAATGTTCTCAAATTCCAGTTATAGAAAGGTAAATCTGCCTACTCGTATAGGATAACAATATGCTATTAATAACTGCTGTCTCATTTAGGAAGCAGAACAAGAGGTTCTAATTGCTGTATAAAGAAGCTTATTGTGAAGCGTACAAACGTTTGCTCAGTTTGATCAAAATATTCAGGCCTGCTTTTTATGTCCATGATTCTAGGTTTTCATGTTTTGCTTTTAATAATATTTATCCCTTCTGAAAGCTCGTAGGCATATGAGAAAGCTGCTTCTATTTAGCTGCACTGGCTTTTATGGTCCTTCGTTTCTGAAGACTTGACCAGAATAAATCTCAATTTCAGGCTCGGTCTCCTAAATATTTGCTCCCTTGGAGTGGATTTCCCTAGGGGCTCTGTACAAATGGAAAACAAAATACAGATTCACTCTATACCCTTGCAAAATAAAATAAAATACAATAAAATAAATTAAAATAAAATAAAATAAACTAAAATAAAATAAAATAAATCAACCTCTGAAAGGGGAGAGGGTGCCTGAACAGCTTCCTGTAGGGTTTATCCTCGTCAAATAGGTCACATCTAATGATCTTCTAAGCCCAGTTTCTACACTGCACTCTCTCCCCTCACAGGTTCATTCTTCTCTATCATTCCTGTTCCTTTCCCAGGCTGACTTCACAAGAAATCTGCAATTATGCAGTCTACTAACGAACTATTTCAGAGCCATCTATCTTCTCCTCTGGACTCAGAATGGTTAGCTCAGGCCATGAATAAATAAACTCACCAAGTGTAAGATTTTGACCCTTTCAGGGGTATCAGTTTCCAGATTTGCCTGTGCCACAATGGGAGTTTGTACTATCAGCTGGAAACTTTTTTATTAACGAAATTAAAATCTAGCATCTGGTAGATGACATCCATCTCTTCTGCTAAAATCAGACGTGTCAAAACTAGAACGGGGTGTTTTGAAACAAAGATCTTGAAATTATTCACTTGAAGTGTTCTCTGAACAGAGAACATTGATTTTTATTAAGCTTTGTAAAACTGGGGGCGTTTCAAAGGACTGGATAGAAGCTGGAGTGTTTCAAAAGGATAATTCAGATATAATTTAAATAACAATAAGCTCGTGAGCGAGGCACCGATTACGGACAAAAGCAGCAAAAATGGCTGATATGGAACTCGATAATGAACCACAAAAGAATAATCTAATTAATGGCTTTTAATATGGAAGTATGTCAAGCGAATGTTAACACACCAAACTGACATAACTTTGAGACAAAACTGCAAGTTGAGGTGATGAGGGAAACCCCGTTGGACCTGCGAATTGTGCATGGGAGTTACCAAGCAGATGTGTTTCACGTGGAACCTACCACAGAGTCCCCTAATATCTGTCACCGCTGCCTGTAACAGGGTATAAGCTCTGTCTGAGTTTGCAGGGTCTCTGGACTGAGGCTCTTCAGACTTGTGCTGTCTTAAACTGGCTTGGCCTCCCTGTTGCTTTACTTGGTGTAGCTGCGACAGCCATTGCCCTGATTGACCAGGTTTGTCTGATTAATTTGGTTTACTTTTGTTTAACTTCGTGTGATACAAGCACAGTTTTAAATACATAGCAACAGCAAACAGTTATTCTATGTAGCATGAGATATTGTCCAGTCTGGAGAAGAGAAGGCTCTGGAGAGACCTTATTGCAGCCTTTCAGCACTTAAAGGGGGCCTGTAAGAAATGTGGGCACAATCTTTTTAGGAGGGCCTGTTGTGACAGGACAAGGGGTGATGATTTTAAACTAAAAGAGGGAGATTTAGACTACATACAAATTTCCTGAGTTGCAATCTGTTGCCTCTTGCCCCTTCACTGTGCACCTGCTAGAAGTGGCTCTCTGAAGTGGCTCCATTTTCTCTGTAGTCACTTAATTGATGTTGAAGAGAGTAGCAAGATCCTGCCTTGGTCTTTTCCAAACTAAAAAACCCCATTTTCTCCACCTCTCCTTACACACCATGTGCTCCAGCCCTTAATTGCCTTGATGGCCCTCTGCTGAGCTTGATCCACTGTCTAGTTCTGAATGTCTAATCAATCATCTAGGTAGCTCTCAGTGCATAATGATTTGTCAACTTCCATATCTCCGAGAAGAACAATGGAATGACTCAGCAAATGTATCCACCAGTCAAGACAATGCATATGAGACTGGGACTTTGTGAACTTATCACAGAAAATTTCCCCCCTGTAGAACACCTTCCAGTGTGGCACAAAGAGCCTGAAGGATAGGAAGAGCGTTTTAAAAAAGCACTGCGATGCAGATAACAGTGGAAGAAGGACAAAGATTTAAGGATGACAGTAATGGGGCTTCACTGTAGTATCAGCCAAAACTGAAGAGTGGAATTCAGTGACCAGAAAGAAATTGAATTTGGAGTGTTCATTTGGAAGAATCCACAGAGACAATGATAAATTCCAAAAGAATGATCAAGGGCATTGAGGAAATGTATTTATTAGATCATTGGGTGCTTTTATACTTGAACGGAAGAAAACCCACCCAGGAAATCTTCTGCCATATGAAGACTGAGTATGTTTGGTTTGCAGTTTAGCTCTTCAGAGAAGTTGAAAAGGTCCCTAAAGGTGGGAGCTGATGAAACAAAAGGGGCTGAGGGACGTGGTTCTGTCTCAGGAAGCAAATGCTGGGAACAACACCCACAGCAATACAGAGAGGAGCCTTTGCACATACAATGCTGGGAATCCACCAGAATCCAGACCAAGTCCTGAAAACCTGGCAGCTTGAAGAGGTCAGGACAAAACCTTTGATTAAGGTGCAGAGCGCTCTATTGCACTTCACCTTATCCTGGTCTGGCAGTCATCTTGAAAATTGACACAAGGCATTATTCTGATCTCTTCCTTAGTGTCATCCTCTTCCTCTCCTTATGTGGAAAAATTAAACCCATGGGATTATGGATAAGCAGATGAAGGAGGAGAGAGGATATTCCACCCATCTTTTATCTGAACACAGCAATAGCCAAAATAGAATGCAACAGGTATGTCACGCTCTTAGTCAGCAGGGTTTATCTGGCCAAGGGGGACAAAGTACTGCTGAGAATCAAATGGAACTAGATGTGTCACTGCAGGAAGTGCTGCCCTTGTTGCCTGACCTGGCAGGGAAGGATGCTTCCCACATCTGCACTTATATAGGAGTTCACACCCTAGGGAGAGGGTGAGAAAAACCAGTCCCAGAGAGAACAGGAAGGCCCTTTGGGCGGTAACCTGCATTTAGATTGGCTCACACTGCTTACAAATTCACACTCTCACTCATTACTACCCACTTTTCTTTCCCAGAAGAAGGACTTCTTTCTTTTACTCTATACTGTGGCAAGCAGTTTCAGTGACTTTTTAACCTCTACTATATAAGCAGATCTATTTGACAGCAACACATAAACCAAACTGTTTTCTAGGCATAGCAGAAAACTACTGTGCAAAAAAATCCCCTTCAAATCCTTGTTTTATAAATCCCAGAGTCCCAGAATGGTGGGGGTTGGAAGGGCCCTCTGGAGATGATCTGGTGCCACCCCCCTGCTCCAGCCAGCAGGGTCACCCAGAGCAGGGGGC
>JAAGNO010162779.1:0-11021 GCA_033439905.1 Ceryle rudis
TGAATGTGTATTTTTTTTTTTTTGGTTTTTTTTTTTTTTTTTTTTTTTTTTTTTGGTAAGAGGCAAGTCTTGGAAAACATTCTAGTCCCTTTTTCCCTTCCAAAAAAGATTTAGGACTGGAATGACTTCAGTAGCACCTCTCTTATTTGGAGTTTAGTAAGTGGCTGTAACATCAGGTCCAGTAACATCATAGGTACTAAGTTCTCTAAAACTTGACAAAGCATTTGAGTATTACTTAGAAGGTAAGGGAGCGGGGGGGGGGTGTCAGAAGGTATTGTGCTGAGTAGGTATTGTGCTGATAAACTCATTAAGAGTTTACTTTTTATGACTTGTGTTCTAAAATTGAGTTCTCTAGCTTCTAGTCTAATATTCAAGAAAGCTGGATGAAAAATGTCAAGTATTTCAAGAGTGCTATTATAAAAATGTAGATTTGATTTAATAGCAAAAAGCAGTCTTCTGAGTCCCAGACCTGGGTGTAGTTGAGGGATCCATTCATCTCTTGGTTGGTGAGCACAGTCTTTTCCAGCAGTAGCCAGAAAACAGCTTGCAGCTGCAGCCTGTTTTCTACTGGGTGTTGCTGAATTGGAAATGCTACATCCCAGAGGGAGCTTGGGGCTGACTTTTCTGTCATGCCTGTCTTAACCTCTGGTTGGAGGTGTAGAGGATTCCTGTAAGAAACTGACTTTCACTTCAGAAACTTGAAAACTTTTTCTGCATTGTTTAATAAAAATATTAAGTAAGGCGTGCCCTCAGCAGGTGTGCTGTATTTGGTGCAGTGTCAACTCGGTTACTGAAATCTTCCTGTTGGAGGAATTCAAATTTGCTTCAGCAGAAGAGCATGAAAACCACACTGCTTATTCCAAACACTTGTTAATAAGGTGTTTGTTATTTAAAATGTCTTGAGTGTAGAATTCTGTAGTGATTTCAGTTACTCAGGTAAGCTGAAAACTGGTGAACTTTATCTAACACATTATTGTCTGAAGATGACCTGTAGCAGGAATCATCCTGAAAAGAGGTAACCATATTTCTACTTGCAGGAATGGATTCCGTGAGGGAACCACACCGAAGCCCAAGAGAGCAGCTGTTGCAGCCTCCAGTTCATCATAAAGACCCATGTATTTGTTAAAATAAATGGTCTTATCCAGAGAATCTAACATTTTGTGTATGTTTCACTTAATTGAATTGCAGGATTCCTGAAAATATATCTATTAACACACAGTTTCTTGATGCATTGAAGCAATTTAAACCAGTCCTTTAATTCACTTTCTATTTGATAGCACTTTTGCCTTGAGAAGGACTGTTGTCTCTCTGCTGACCATACAAAGATTATATGTAACTCAAAAGAACTCACGTGCAAGAGAAATGGAGCATTTGCACTGTGCCTGCTTGTCGCTGAGTATCATTGCACCCTAGCATGGAACATCTGGGTTTTATCTTAAAAGTTAGTAACGTGAATAATGGCTCTACATGCAGTTCTGGGCAGAAGTAGTTAAAGAGGGTGTTCCAGTCCTAGCCATTTTTCACTGCTTGTGGTGCTGAAAGGCCTGCAAAATTATTGCTTGTTCAGTGGGCCATTACTTCTTGGTCAAACAGAAATACTCAAGTCCAGAGTGTGCGTACTGCCAGGCACAGAGGGATGGATCAGAGGTCATCAGAACAGAAGTCCGAATGCTCCGAGGAGGTCAGTATGGAAAGCTGACACACAAAAATATCAGAGTTAACTACACTGGATGTAAATAAATGGTAAGTAGTGTGATACAGAAGTTGGTAACTTTGGGCTACGTATGGGTTACGGATTGATGCCTGGGGAGATTGTACCCTACGTGGTGTGTAACTGGGCTAGTTGGCTGGCTTTTAAACTCCGATTTCTTTAAAAAGAGATCATAAGATGCTCTTATGGAAGTTTGGGGAATTGCAGTAATCACTGAAAGGGTTTAGAGGACTTTCAGATGCTTTGAAGAGAAAATACTAAACTTGTGATGCTTTAAGCTTCTGAGCCTGTTCTTACAGTGATGCATTTAATCACGAACTTGCAGAGGCAGCATACTGCTATGTCAGTACCGAAGGACCAGCACTTAGATTATGCAAATCAGTGAAGGTGATTTGAAGTCACTTCAGCCAGGTGAAAAACTGGAGCATGTGTCATTCATTGAATGGAGTACGGTTAATGCTTTTGGATACTTGAATGAATCTGCTTCTAGCTGGTCTTTCTGAAAGCGGTGGGTGAAGTTGTTTGAATATACTCTGTGTATGCTATGTGGCTGTGTATTCCCAGGGCTCAGGAGTGGCTCTGAAATGTAGTTTGATGGTACACTTAAATATAGGAGGAATTAATCCCAGGTGGGTCTTTTTGTTGTTACTCTGAGAATAACACCTGAAAGCATGTTAATTAAAACAACTCTGAGGGCTTGGTGAGCACTGGTGCAGTTGGTCAGTGGTATGGCAAGTAGTCTGAATATAGGCAGGAGTGAAAGACTGCTTGACAAAGTCCTATATGATCTTTGTGTGGTGTGGGGGTTTTGAGCAGCCTGTTGTGCTAACTCACAAACATGGTATTATACTGCAAGGGAAAGTGCTTAGCTGCTTGCTGCTGTTACCTATTGGCTCCTCTGCATGAATTATGCTCCTGAAAAATGAACATTTGTATAAAATGCAACATAATGAGGTAACTGAAAGTTGCAATGGCTTGCAGTAACTTTGAAAACTTCGGAGCTTCATTCCAGGGAGAATTTTTCCTACAGCAAGAATGAATTCTATCGACAATTCTATGTCCAGTGCATAGTGAGCCATAGGTATTGCGCAGTCAACCAGTTCCTCAAAGGTAAATGTCCACTTCTGGTACCATTGTACATCCTGCAAAAACAGTACCTGTTTTTAGATAGGATGTGTGTGTGAACTGTCAAACCCAACAGGGTGAATGAGCTACACCACCCCGTTGCTGTGAGATTGTTGATTCCCCAGCAGAAACAGCTGGACAAGGTGTTTCACACTTCGTGAACCCTGGTTTTACCATCCAATGCACTAGCATAAAGTGGTGCTAATTTTACTTTACCTATACATTACTTCCTCTGTGGCTGTATTGTCAGGGAAGTATGGAGACCAGTCCAGTTACTTTTTTCCCCCCTGCCAAAGCAAAGGACACCCAGTAGATGATTGGGACCCCTGGAAAGGGGGGAAGTGGTCCTAATATGAGATGCTCTAAGAGGAAAATGATGGGTGAAAAAGAGTGTTTGTCACTTTTTCTCATGGATAAAAGTTCGTCATTTGATGACAGTGATTTGAAGACATCCCTTAAGTTACTTTCCTATACACAGCTGTAACTATTACACTAGATTCTCAAACTTCTCTATTAAAATTTTATTCAGAGCCCTAAATGAGAACCTTTGAGGTCTTGGCCTTACAATACCAATGTGGAGGCTTCTTTACTCAAAATATCTACTTGATTACGTGACATTGTCTTACTCAGGATGTGTACAAACTTCACCACCTCATGGGTCAATTGGCATAGGCTGTGTCCATAAAAAACATAGATAAATCAAGGCCAAATCCGACTTGGGGTGTTTCATGAGGCAAACAGGTTAATGAATGTGTTAAGGGCAGCAGTCCTCATACAGGTGGTGGGCAAATTGACAAAAATCCGCCATTTGTTCCGTAAGTCATATTTGATGATCACTGCGGAGGTTGATGTTCCAGTGCTTTCTACAGAGCCCTGCTTTCTTAGGTGGTGTTACTTCTAGGGTGTCAGCAAACTGAGGACTGTGCATTCTGATAAGGTATTTCATATTTAGCTAATTGAGATCTTGTATTTATGTATAGAGAAGGATGCTAGAGGATGAAGGACAGAATTTTCTAATTGTAGTAGAGGTAGGATAAATAATACATTAATCCTGTTTTTTCTTCCTCATGGTAAAATTACTTAATAATCCCCTAATGGTCTATATGCAAATTAATTATTAGCTGAACTTGTACAGATCTTTGTCTATTTTACTGCTAGTGTTAAACTGGGATATGTAAAGGGACTTGTGTGCTGGTGTCATGTCACACGGTACATTAAGTTGCCTATGGTACCTGTAATTACTGCTGCAGTTGTTCATGTGATAGCTGTTGCAGTTGTTACAATACTGCTCTGAAGCAGAAAAAATATTATTGGATAGGAGTTACAAAAGAGGAATTGGGTCTGGATTTTTGGGATGCCACATCTTCAAGAACCAGACAGGTATTTGAAAGCTCATCTTCTAAAATCCCTATATTAACATTCTCCCTCTTTCACCTATAATGAGGAAAGGCTGTAAAAGGAGCACAATGAAAGCTCCTGCACTTTGCAACAGAACAATGAATCAAAAATTCTGAAAATCCATAAGCACCCTCTAGAAAGTCTGAAGAGAATCCTTTTGAAACAAAATGGAATGGACCTGTTAAAACAGAAAGCATGTTGCCTACCAGGTGATGCTCCAGGGAGAAAATGGTGAATAAAAAGAATTGTAGGGTCATTTAGTTTGGAAAAAAACCCCTCAATATATTGAGTCCAAGCATTAATTCTGCCATTAAACCATGGTCCTAAGCATGACATCTACATGTCTCCTAAATACCTCCAGGTATGTTGACTCCACCACTTCCTGGGGCAGCCTGATCCAACGCTTGGCAACTCTTTCAATAAATTTTCCCTGATATCTAATCAAAACCTCTCCTGGTGCAACCTGAGGCCATTTCCTCTTGTCCTATTGCTTCTTATGGGCAGAACAAACTGATCCTGACCTCACTACAATCTCCTTTCAGGTAGTTGTAGAGAGGGATAAGGCCTCACCTCAGCCTCCTTTTCTCAAGGCTAAACAGTTCCCTCAGCTGCTCCTCGGAAGACTTATTCTCTAGACCTTTCATCAGCTTCACTGCCTTTCTCTGGACATGCTCCAGCTCCACAGTGACCTTCTTGGAATGAGGGGCCAAAACTGAACCCAGAACTCAAGGTGTGGCCTCACCAGTACTGAGTACAGAGGGATGAGCACTTCCCTAGTCTTGCTGGCCACACTATTTCTGATACAGGCCAGGATGCCACTGATCTTCTTGGCCATCTGGGCACATGTTGACTCATCTTCAGCTGCCTGTTGACCAGCACCCCCAGACCCTTCCCTGCTAGGCAATTTTCCAGTTGCCAGGCCTGTCAGCCCAGTGCACTCAACACTGAGCCCCTGCCATGGTCTGAATGGGCAGATTCCCTCAGTTCAGGACCAGCCCCCTCCCCCCGCCATCCCTGTTCACCACCCCAGGGCATTCTGCCTCCAGTGGTGCTGGCACCGGTGCTGCTTGCTTTGGTGACCTAGTGCAAGTGTCAGTTACACTGCATTTAAATCTCCTGCTGGGCCCTACCTAGTATGGTGACACTTTTGATACCATAAAGGATATCAAGAACTGAGGAGCTGCATTTACTTTCTTGAAGAAACCAAATATTAGGGGAATGTTAACATGTTGATATCAGATAAGAGACTATTTTTCTCTGTTTCCAGAGAGCACAGTACCACCAAGTGTCAAGAAAGTTATCTGAATAGTGGCAGAAAGAATGGAAAAGAGAGGCAGAAAAGTGGGAAGAAAAAGAGGACAAGTAAGGGGGGAAGAAAGGGAAAGGGGTGGTGGTGGTGGGAGTACAGAGCTGTGAGAGATGCCTGGGTGCTTGGTTTCGGAGGCTTGAGTTCCCAGCTTTCTCCCCATGTGTGGAAGGTGCAGCCTCCCTGACAGACAAAACAGAAAAACCAAGCAATGTGGTGTGGAGCAGTTTGACACCTCAGCCATTAAGCTGCACCTCACGGTGCTTAACTGCTGCCTTGGGGTCTGAACCCCTTAGTAAACAGGCTCAGGGGCTGCACTTGTCCATGTTTTCTCTGGGCTTGTCCCCTCAAACAAAATGACCACAGCGCACCCTCTACTGGAGTATAACTGGGGTCCTGCCTAAGAGCCAGAGGAGTTGATTCTTGGCAGAGTAGTGGGCCTGGCAGTTGGACCCTCTCCTTGGATATGTCATCCAAGGACATTTCCATGGATTGAGTGAGTCTCTGTGGATTGAGTGAGCCTCACCCTCCTTTTGACTGAGTGGTATCTTGGGCATTCTGGTGGGGGGGGTGTCCCCTTTATGAGTGAGTGTGTGCCCATTTTGGTTCATCTTCCCTTAAGGTTTAGGTGCACTTGAACAGGTATTTAATTTCCACATGATGCACAGTAGTTCCTTTTATATGGTTTTGAAGCAAGAAAGGTTATTCTTCTCATTTTAGAGACACGGTAGTGAACCAGAGGAAGACAAATCCTCTTGTCTCAAGTCCTTCAGTGAGCTTGTGCAAAGGACTTCAAGACTATATCCGAGTCAGGCTATGGAGCAAAGCTGTCTCAATTCTGCCTTAACTTCCAGATGCCAGGGCAGCATTGTAACCCTTCTATGTGACTTGTGAAACTTAATAACCTTCAAAGTTGTTTATACTTTCAGCTCACACAGGCCTGCATGGCTGATATGATGGATTAAATCACTTCAAATTGTGAATGAAGGCTCAGAGGCCAGGGAAGATAAAGCAGATCAGTTCCCAGTGCTTTGCCCAGTGCCTGCAGAGATATGGAACATCAGGCAACTCAGAGGCAGTGGTCACAGATGATGGTTCAAAAAGCATCTAGCACAAGCCTTGAGCTGTAGTCATAGAATCTAAAATACTATCTAAGATACAGCAGATGGCAATGAAAAACCTGTCTGAGGACAGTGCCATACTCCAGGGATGACCTAGGGCAGAGTAGGTGGCTGCTGATGAATTCCAGCTGTGCAAAAATCATGGGGAATGGTAAAGAAAGGAGCATAACCAGTGTATGGGGACAGCCACAGTCCTGCAGAGACTGGAAGGTTTCACTAATCGCCTTTTCCATAGGCATTCAAAGAGTGGTACACACAATCACAGGGCAGCTCTGGAAAATGAGAGCCAACACTACTCTGAACTGGCTGTCCTATGGGACAAATCAAGTGAGTAGGGGGTTGGGGGGGGGGGAACGGGGTGGTGTTTTCTAGATATTTACTCTTCCGTTTCCTCAGTAAGTGAAGAACTTGGATATTTGTAATCTGATATGAACACTGCTCTGTGATATGTTCTGGGGACAATTTTACAATTCATTACCTGAAGGTATTAAATTGAACGCTAGGGGGAAATGGGGGGCTGGTTCAGGGACTGGTTACAGCAGGAAGATTTATCCCTCATCCCTTCTCTTCTCTTAAAGCACAGTTGACTTGTTTTGACAAGCCCCCCTCCAATTTTTGCTTCTATATTTCTTCCTATATTCCTATCCTATATCACATTTCTGAGTCATCTGCTCTAGTTTTGTCCTGCCCCTGGCAGGGGGGTTGGACTCGATGATCTTCAAAGGTCCATTCCAACCCCTACCATTCTGTGATTCTATGTCCGGAAACTGAGTTAGAAACTTTTTTTTTTTTTTGTCTCTTTATCTCCTGATATAGTTGGTAAGAGGCTATCAGGGTAGTAGAAGTAGAACTTCTTTCTGTGTTATGGAAGAAACTCCAAGTCTTTGGTCTCTACCATTACTAAGACAGTACAGCAAGTGGATGCAAAGAGAGATTTACTGATTTCCTGCCAACACTGACACACTTTCAAGAATAAAAATTGTTACTTATGACTTATACACCTAGATTTTTGAGATAAAGCATAATAGAAAACTTCCTGAGGCTGAGTATCTAAGTACATCTTCATACTTTCTAGACCAATAAATAGTGCTTATTGTGCTCTGCCAGGCACTTTGAGCAAAGAGAGGATCCCACAGTTTGTATGTAGCCCCAGCTTCAAGCTTCACTTTTGCTTCCATACCCTTCCCCCTCAGAACTGGTGTATATGTTGAAATTGTCTTGTGTGTTTCAAAACTACGGCATCCTCACTTTTGCCTGCCCTGTGGTTAGGCTGTAAGCTTTCTGTTGAGAGATTGTTGCTTTGCACTTTTCTATATGTATACATAGAGAAAGAAAAAGAAACCCAGCCTTAAGAGCCTGCAGTCTAACTGGAATAAAATAAAGGACTTGGAGAAGGCACACTCCTGTGCAAGCAGGAAGAAGAATGCAGCATTTAAAAAGTAAACACACACAATTATTCATGGGCTTCATTTTCACTAATTAAAATCAGCATTATCTTCCTTTGAAGTCTTGTGGGTATCATAAGGTCAAGTGCATGGAGGATAACAGTGGCTGAACAGAGACTGAACCCAGACTCCCTTCCCCCCACAGCTGTCTTGTACAGCAGCATCTGCTCCATCAGGATGCATAGCAGAGCATGTTTAGCACATAGTAGAGCAGGTTTTCACTGGAACAGGCTCTCCAGAGAGGTTGTGGAGTCTCCTTCTGTGGAGATTTTCAAAACCCCTCTGGATGCATTCCTTTGTGACCTGTTCTAGATTATATGATCCTGCTCTGACAGGGGGGTTGGACTTGAAGATCTTCAAGGTCCCTTCCAACCCCTAACACTCTGTGATACCTGTGTGTAATACATTCAGACCCAGTTACAGAGAGATCCTTCTCTTGCATAAGCTGTTCACAACCCGTTTTTGCCAGATGGCATGGCTATACTGCTCCTCAGCATTTCTTTTTACAAGTCTGAAAACTTTTATCATGCTGCTAGCTCACCTTATTTCCAGGGAAAGAGCATGATTTTGATCTGAGACCTTCCAAAAAGGCAAGGCCAAATCCCTCAGTGCATTGTAAGTGAAATATCTTTCTTCTGTGTCAGTCCTCTGCAAATTACGCTTTCCTCAGACTGAATTTCTAGACGTAGACCTGTCCCACAGATGGGATCACATCTACACATTGGAAGCAGCAGAGAGTGTAAAAGACAGCAAGAAGTAGGTGGTGCTGGCAGGAGATTCTGGGTAACTGGGCCTGTGAAATTAAATTATAACCTGCTGCAGGTCACAAAGGTAGGAGATATCATGCAGCATCTAGATGTGAGACTACAGGGTCAGAGCTTGTCATTTTGGTCCATCTTCATACCATTGATGCAGGTAAATGTCAGAGGCCAAGTTTTGACTGTCAGGCAGGTGGCTGAGGATCAAGACCTTTCATTCCTTGAAACACTGTGAATTCTGCCTTTGAAGCCAAGGATACACAGAAAGCCGAAGTGCCCCTGTGAGATGTAGAGAGGAAGGACTTTAGATACATGAAGCAGAGGTGCAGAAAAACACACAGTGCAGACCAGTGTGATCTGAAAAGTGTATAGTTCGGTATAACTCAGGAAATAACAGAAGAAACAAAACCAAAACCAGAACCAAACAACTGCAGTTAAAGAGGAAAGCAAATTAGATTGCTAATGTCAGTTGACTGGCACAAGGAAAATTTAGTGATGGAGTAAGGACAAAAGTTACATGTGCTGGCACATCCATGCATGAAGCCTGAAAATTAAGTTGGAGGTGCTGAAGTAGTTGCCTTCAAGGATAACCCTGATACAGTGGACATCTCAGAGACATGGAATATGGAGGATCAATAGGATTCAAAGTTACCTGGCTACCAGTTTATAATGGGTTCAGGGGCCAGAACAGCTCTATTCATGAAAGATTCTGAAAGCAGCAACAGTATCAAAGCATTACAGAAAAGGGTCACAGGACACAAGGTCAAAAATCACAGACCAACAATTAAAATCATTTTTCAGGTTGTACCACTGACCTCCTTGATCAGGAACGAGAGAACGATCAGGAAGTGGTAAGTAGTAATAACAAAGCTGTGAATTTTGGACAGGTAGAAATAGGGAGATTCCTACTACGGGTTCAATGACTTCTCAAGAACAAAATGCAGAAGGAACATCTTTGGCTGCAATAAATGACTGCTTTCTAAGACAGGTAGGTCTAGAGCATGCAGGAGAAGAGGTCATACAGGGTTTGGTCTGAAGTGGTGCATTACATGCATGTAATTTAAGATACTTCAACAGTAGTTTTGACATTACCTGCTAAAGAAACCATAGAAAATCAAGCAATTTTGGCCACAGTTCACACTCTTTTGGTCCAAAAGATCACGTTAATAACTTCAAATGTTATAAGCGAAACCACACCTGAAGCATACTCTTTATAAGGAAGCATTATTAATGCAGCCTTCTAGACCAGAAAAGTCAGTAACTATACGCAGATATGTAATACCTATATATGCTACTACACAGTGTACCTGTAACTTTAATATAGGCTTTTCAGAAATTAATCTTGCAAGATGTCGTCAGCTCTTTTCTGTTTGTGTCTTGGTTGTTTGAAGTGCTGAGGTGGGGAATACTAAATGAAGATTGGTAGTGACCACATTCCAGTCATGTGAGCTGTCCCACCATGTCTCTGTAATTGCCACCAGGTCATAACCCTGTGACCGCACACGGATTTCTGACTCGTCCTGTTTATTCCCCAAGCTGTGTGCACTGGTGTATAGACATTTCAGGGAGGGAGTCGAGTATATCATTTCCAGCCTTGAAGGGGGTAGACCTTCTTGTTATCTAAAATGTCAATGCCCTGTTCCTCAAGTGTTGGGCTATTACACCCAGGATTCTCACTGACAAGGCCAGCTATACCCCCATATGACAGCTAAGGCAGGAGTGAGGTAAAATGGAAGATAAGTGGCCTTGTCCCCTTGCCAAGTTTTCATGCTGCCTACCAGGCAAAGGGTAATAAAGCATAGGGTCTCTGTGACCACCAGATTCAATTGGTGGAAAGGGTTAATGCTGCCCTTCCCTCTCTTGAGCATGTGCGAAACAGTGATTGCCACCTCTGCACGCTACCTATGCAAATTAAGGGGTACATTAAGCAATGTACCGTCTAAGCAGGGGATAAAAAAGGACAGGAGTACACTGGCAGGTGTGTACCCACCACTGAAGACTCCCAAGGAATGGACCAGGTGAGACATCACTGGAATCCAGGGTGATGATCTGGAGCTTTGCCTATTCTTTCACTCTCTCTCATCACTCTCTCCTCTTTCCCTTCTCTTTCCTTTAAGTACATCATATATAGTTTTAGTAGTTTATATATTTCAGAGG
>JAAGNO010162780.1:0-10998 GCA_033439905.1 Ceryle rudis
CCCCTCTCAGGCTTCTCTTCTCCAGGCTAAACAGCCCCAGGGCTCTCAGCCTTTCCTCACCAGAGATGTTCCAGTCCTTTCAGCATCCTTGTAGCCTCTGTTGGACTCTCTCCAGTATTTCCCTGTCCCTCTGAAACTGGAGAGCCCAGCACTGGACACAAGACTCCAGAAGTGGTCTCACCAGGGCAGAGCAGTGGGGGAGGAGAACCTCCCTTGACCTGCTGGTCACACTCTTCTGAATGCCCCCCAGATCTGCTGGTGTTGACTCATTTCCAGTAGTTGACCTGGTCTGTCCTGAACCTGCAGGGCTCTCTTGGGGAGCTCTTGGCCCTGTGCTGCTCAATGGGTCAATCAACCACCAGCTCCTCAGACAACTGCTCTGGCTTTCCTCGTGCCTCACCCAAAACTGAAAAATATTTTCGTCGGTCATCTCCAGACGCAGATTTTTCTTCATTTATCTCTGCCAGCTAATTCTGAACCCGCCGGCAGTGGCTCCCGCGCCGTGTTCCGATCAGACCCAGCCATGATTCACTGTAATAGCTCCTAAATACTCATTTAAGCCAGCTAAGTGACCATGACTGTAATAAACAACCTCTCGTGCTGTTTCTGCTCTGCCTTGCTACAGATCCAGCCAGGCCTTGAGCCTTGCAAGGTGCTACCACCACCCCGATGTGTGAGGGCATTTGGTGGGCTGGCTGCTGTGGAAGGAGGGGGTTTGCACTGGCTCTGTCCGTCCTGGGCTCAGCCTGTTCCCCACTGGGCTGCTGGCTGTACAGGGGAGATTCCAAGCCCTGCTCCACGCTAGGACAGTGGAGGACATGAGTGAGGTCTCTTCCACCTGCTCCTCAGGCTGTCCTGCACCAAAAGATGATGTCGCTGCAGCACAAGCTGAGCAGGGGCTGGTGGCAACCTCGAACCTTTTCTGCCTGGCTCCTGTTCTCCCTTCTTGGCATCACCACCACTTCCAGATCCTCTCTCTATGGTCATAATCAACCTTTTCCAGCTTCTGCAGATGACAGGACACACTTTGGCTCTCCACGAGGAAAAGGCTGAGCGGTGGAGCCTCTCTGTGACTAAATCAAACCCCAGCCCTTTGGACTTGTCCTTTGCCTTTTCAAAGAGGAAGGTGGAGGAGGATCCACTGCTGAAGACGGTCACTAAATGAATTGTTTCCATGCTGCCAGGGCTCATTTGAGGGCTGAGTACAGCTCTGCTTGTCCTGTTTGCTCCGAGGTGCTTGTCACGCCCTCATCCCAAAGGTTTCTTTCTCCAAGCAGTGATTGGTGGCAGGTAGCTCATGGGCACCTCTCCTCCCACGCTGCTCTACACCTCCTCTGCAAAGGCTGCCAGAGCAGCTGCTCCAGCTTTACTCCATCCCCCAGAGATTTCTTTTTTCCTCCTGAACAGCTCTGGAAATAATAAGTTCCCGGCCTTTGCAATGAATCTTGGTGCTCGGGACAGATTTATACCACTTGACCTTTCATATTGTCCTCAGCTCTTTGTTTTCAGCAGCGCTCTGACATCCATCTGCACCTCTGGTGGGTTTCCAGCCTTCACACCATATATTAAGGTAGAAATCACATTAGGGATGAGCAGTCACAGTTCACCCTGTAAATTACAGATTTTCCATGACCAAATCATTGAAGATGGTGGCGGTGGCTGCCCTTTGCTGGAACATGGCTGGGTTTCCTTCTAGATGTTTCCCTTGACTGAGATGTTGTGCCAGTATTCATGACTCATGAGGGTTAGGGCAGATCCAATGACTAAGAGTCTGCCCAGTGGTGTGATGTCTCCTGGTGAAGCCCAGCCTGCTCTTCTCTTGGATTCTTTACCTTTATTTTGCTTCAAGGAACGTGCCAGAGAAGACTGAATGTTCCCAACAAGAGCCCAGTGGTCTCTGCTTTCACTGTTTCATTTTGCTGTTTGATGTCATGATTCTTCTTGCTGTTGACTGGACGTTTGCCAGGTGGGGGGCCCAAGGTTGTTCTGTGTGCCTGAGATACCATCACCTGCTTGGGTGCCTGTGTGGCCTGGCTTGGAGGCTGTACATGGGTGGCTGGTGTGTTAGTGATGGGTCCCATGAGCACTTTGGAGCTTGCATGGGATCTGTGTGGACCAGTTCACATCTGGAGGGGGTAGGTGAAGCCACGAATAGCAGCACCAGCAGCAACGTGGCTTCTGCCAAGAGGGAAGTTGCCTTGAGAACCATGCTGGAGGCATGCATGAAGCTGAGGAGCTGGCAGGGACTGATGGAGCCTGGCGGGAATGGAGTCCTGGCAGGGACCTACCAGCCGAGCCTGGGGAGAGTGAGCCAGGCTTGAGCTCCTTCGAGAAGAGCATCCAGACTCCTGGGGAAAGTGAGGCCCTAGGCAGCCAAGATGACTACCGAAGGATGTGTGATGGTTGAACAGACCCGGAGCGGGTGTCACTCAGAGGAGCTGAGTCAGTGGCTGCTGGCTCGGCTGGCAGGATGCCTGGGTCTCATCCTGGCTTTGTCTGTCTGCGAGCTGCAAAGCCTCCCGGGGTTTCCTCTTCCTCTCTTTCTGGCTGGCAGACCAGGAGGGCTCAGCCCAACTGCCCAATGTTGGAGCCGGGTATCTGAGACATCCTGATGAGGGGGGTGGTTATGACAATGGCCACCTGCAGGTCCACAACTTGGATTGGGTACCTGGAGGCTTGGGGCCATGTCCCAGGGCACCAAACAGTTTCTTTGAACACATCAGGGGTCTTCATCCCCTTCCCAAGTGCTACAAATGAAATGGAAGCTGGTGGGAGGGCTGTTGTAGGTCTTGATGCAGCATAGCCCTGGGTGTGAGCTGGGGCTCTCGAGCGCTTGGAGACAGGAGCCTGAGCAGCCACATCAGTGGTCCCTGCTCAGAAACGGTCCTTGCTTCTGGAGGAGATCATGAGATGACCCTCCCACCTGGGACAACCATCTCCTAATGGATACAGCTCCTGTGCCACCCCATTCTTCCCCTGCCTGTGCAGCACCAGGACCAGGAGCTCCCTTCCTGGTACCTCCCTTCAGCTCTGCAGCCCTTGCTGGTCGTGCAGAACTGTGCCTGCACCCCTCTGAAGAGCCATCACTGTGCAAGGTCCAGCAGGACCTGGAGAACAAGGCTTCCCAGTGGTCAACTGAGCTGACAGTTCCTGTTGAGCACAGCTTTGAAAGCCTGGTGAGAGAGGAGGCACCAAGGCTTCTCTCTGGTGGGAATTTATAGAACGGCTTCTGATTGTTTTAAGTCAAAAATAGAGCCTGAAACCCAGTTGGAAGTTGGTTAATTTGAGTGTGATCCAAATGGTTTTCCAGCCCAGAGGAACAGATTTAGCTGATGATGCCGCGTTGCAGCTCACAGCCGTGATGCGGGGACGTTGCCTCTCCCCATTGATGTGTGAAGCGATTGACTGCACGTCACCACTCAAGGGCTTATTTTCTTTTGTGGAGTAACCACTAAGGAGGAAGCATCTGGAGTGCTTGTGGGCCTCCAGGAGCCAAGCAAAGTCCTTGGTGGCTCAGAGTTTTGAGGTTGGACTCAGAAGTGAGGAGAAGCAGCAGATGTGGAAAATTCAGCTCCCAGAAAAGCATTTGGTTCTTCAGCTATGGAACTTGTAGCTGAGAAGTTATTTCAGGCAGGAACCATTTGGAGTCTAAATTGGGTGGAGGATGGCAAAAGGAAGGGAAAAAGTAGTGGCAGGTGCTTGCTGGTGGGGTTCAGAGTCTTCTCAGGCTGTGTCTGAAGTCATGGGACGTGGCCATCACCAGATCCATCATGAGAGACTTTCCTGTGGGAGAGACTTTCCCTGGAGTCTCTGTCCATCTGCTGGTTTCATTGTTATCTCCTGTGTTGCCCTTGAGTGTCTCGGTACACAGGTCAGGGACGAGTTTGTCCTTCTGTGACTACAGTACCATGTGCTTCTGTCCACGAGCGCTCCATCTGTGTGTGCTCCATCCATGTGTGCTCCATCCATGAGCACTACATCCATGACCACTCCATCCAAGAGCGCTTCATCCATGTGTGCTCCCACCACCAAGATGATGCAAACATCTGTAACAGTAAATGACAAGTAACTTGGCTGCAGCCAGGAGAAGCTGCAAAGGTGGGAGCAAAGGGAGGACACAAAGGCTGGTGTGAGGCCAGGCAGAAAGGGGAGAAGGAGCAAACGTGATCCAAGCTGGAGGTGTGAAGCAGCTGCTAAAAGGCTGTGAAATTCTGATTAGCCTTTGGCTGGGTTACAGAGGAGCACCACTGTCTCCAGCTCTGCCCTGGCACCATCCTCAAGATCCCATCTGGGAAGTGCTTCTCCCACCTCTGATGTCCAAGCTCATGAAAGCTGTTGCAGAAATAGGGTGAGAGGGATCAGCTGCCTTCCTGCCACCTTACATGCTCCACGTGACACATGTCCCAGGAGCAGGCCAGCCCTTGGTGCTTGTAGCCATGAGGCTTCCTTAGACAGCAGTTGGTGCTGTTGACATCCTTTGGGCTCTATAGTTTAAAGACTTTTCCTGCATTTGTCCAAGCTCAGCAGCAACTTCACAGCTTGCTGCAGGGATCTCTTGAGTGTGGTTCTCCAGCCTGTGTTGTTGCAGTGCCTCAAAACGAAGTTCTTGGTTTTTGGACCAAGCCCCTGGGTTGCTGGCCAGGGTGCAGCTGACATATGGAAAGAGAGTGATGGTGGCTTCACCTCGTGCTCAGCAGCCTTCCTTCATGGATCTCTGTTCAGTAGGAGAAGGGCAACAGCGGCTGAGCTCTGAAAAGTCCCTGGAGACTCCCATTAGACAAGCGCTCTGGTGGCAGTGCCTCTTGGCTGCCATTAGCCTGGTGGGGTGGGAGCTGCTGCCTTTATGTGGTGGCCGGTGGCTGCACCTTAGTGAAGAATGACTTGCTTGTGGCTTGCCCTGGGAGGGGGGAAAGCATTGTCCAAATACTGTCCTGTGTTTATACGACTGCTGCTGGGTGGGGACACATCCAGCCGTGGTGGTCCTAACCCTCCATCTCCTCTCTCGCTCTTCTCTGACAGCATTATCTGGCGTCCTTCCTGAGCAGCCCCCACGGGTCCCAGCACCGTTATGGCTCTGTGGTGATCCCCACCATGGGACCATGCTTGCTTCACTCATCCCCAGCAAAGCCCCAGAAGATCTGGGTGCCGCTGACTCCCTGGGCTCCATCCTGGGGCTGCCTCCTTCTTCCCCAGCCAGCTCCCAGCAAAGTCACAGAATAATACCAGTGGATGGGACTCTGAGGTCCCGATCTATCCCTCTGCAGTTCAACTTGAATATTTCTGATGGTGAAGGCCCCCCACACATCTTCCAGGGCATTTGCTGATCCATGATGGTGGCTCCCATCCCCAGGACGGCTCTAACGTAAGCGGAGTTGCCATGGGAATGGTGACTCACTGCTCTGCCAGCAGTCGGCTGCTAAAAAGCTGCTCCATGTGGGGGTCTGACGTTCCCGTGGGCTGTCTCCAGCGTGGGAGGGTGCCTTTGGTCATAGAATCATAGAACCATTTTCGTTGCAAGAGACTTTTAAGATCATTGAGTCCAACTGTTAACCCAGCATTGCCAGGGCACCACTTAAACCATGTCCCTCAGCACCACGTCTATACAAGATCACCTCATTCCAACCCCCTCTGCCATGGGCAGGGACACCTCCCACTAGAGCAGGTTGCTCACAGCCCCATCCAACCTGATCTTGAATGTTACCAGGGATGGGGCATCCACAACTTCTCTAGACAACCCGTTTCAGTGTCTCACCACCCTCGCAGTGAAGAATTTCTTCCTAGTATCTCATCTACATCTACCTCCACCCTCCTCCCATCTGAAATCTGCTCTCCAGGCCAGAGCCGAGTCTGTGAAGCTGATGCTTCTTGACAGTCCTGAGCACGTGGGCACTCAGACACACGTCTGGGGGGGCTCGGGGGGAGGTTGAGCATCCTGCTTTTCTGTGGTAGTTACAAGTCAATGAGTGGTCTCGACCTGGTAGAGAGGGAAGCCCCTGAGGACCAGCTCGTTTCCATGCTAATGAGGCCTTTCAGGCAGGGTGTTTCTCTGCTGCAGGAGGACATAGCAGTGATGGATGACACTGAGCTCCCCAACCTCCCTCCCAGCTGCCTGCAGAGCCGCCTCACCTCAGAGAGAGCGTGGGGTGGTCATCCCAGCTAACCTTGGTGACCGGACCAGGGACCCTCCCCAGGGGACGCAAGAGAGAAGACCCTGTTTACATCCAGGACGCTTCTCCACTTGACACACTCTAATCCCTGCAGTCTTATTCCAGTTGTCTTCATAGCCCTGTTCTAGTTTCTCCTTCAAGCCCTGCTTCTGTAGGGCTGATTCAGGACCTCATCTTGTCCCCCCACACTTGTCTGGCTCTGCTTTCCAAGGCAGCTTGTTGCTTTCTCTGCTTAAATCTGTAATTTCCCTCAGCATTTATTTATTTATTTTCAGCATGGAGGTCTCTTGATCTGCCCTGAGGGTGGGATTCTACAAATCACCCAAAATCAAGTATTTTACTCAAATCTAGTGTCCATTACAAGCACCATAAAATAGTCTGTCTTTTTTCTCTGGGAGTAGGATGTTCTTGTTTTCTACCAAGAGTAACCAGCTTGTTTTTCACCACCTGATCTTCTACTAAGCATATTTTGTGGCCCGATTTAGGGATTTGATTGATTTTGACATTAATTAATTAGCAGATCTTGATAGAAAATCCATCTCGTGACCCTCGGTGTTGTCCATCCTGCCATACTTGCTTTCACCTAGAGACGGCATCTGCTTAAGGAAGAGACATTTGACTTCTGCTCACAAACCAGGGGCCTGTGGGTGGGGGAAAGGGTCGGACCCCAGAGACATGGCAGAAAGCTGGGCAAAGAAACAGAGAAAGGAGGAGACACAGGGATGGGGGAACTTTCTGGGGCAAGTGAAGGTGAGCGTGGGAACTCCAGTGTGGGGAGGCAGCACCTGGATGGGGAGAGGGGTTTTTTTTGTTTGTTTTTTTTCTATGTTCATTTTGCCTCTCAAATATTATAAATTCAGGTCCTGTCTGGACCCGGAGACCGTCTGGAGGCCAGAGGGCACTGTGGCTGCTGGTGGACGTGAGATGAAGGAGGGGCAGGGTGGATCCTCCGTGGTGAGCCGGGCTCCAGCAGGGCAGAGGAACCCCAAGCTGGTGCCCTGCTACGTGCTGATGCAAGAAGCATCTGCTTCTGGAGGGCAGAATCCCTGGGGAAGGGGTTGGGAGTGGGGGATGTATGGGGCAACCAGAGGGCTCAAGGTTACACAGAGAGTCATTGGCCATGCCAGTCTTGGGGGCTGCTCTGGGGGGAGTGGAGAAGCAGGAGGACCCTCGGGGTCTCAGCAGACCACGTCTCTCCTGCGTCTGCTGCGGTCGGTCCCTGGCTGATGTCTGCCCAGCTCAGACCATCTTGACAGGAACTGTCTGCCTCACTAATTTAATGAGCCCCCAGTTTAATGCGTGGCGAATCTTGACATAAATAAAATAAAACATGTCAAAGTGGAACTTCTTTCCAATTACAATTCATTAGCGAGCTCTGAGCCGCAGGTCTGACCACAATCGATATTCTCGCTTGGGGATAAAACGATTTGTATCCCTCCCTGGGGACCTTGGGAGGAAGCAGGTCCACCCCACACAGGCACGGTCAGAGCAGGGTCTGCCTCCACTGTGGGGTCCCATGGGGTCCCGTGGCCTTGGATGCAAGGACAAGGATGTGGGGCTCCTTCCCTCACCTCGCCCCTCCATGGTGCAGGAACACACCTGCTGTTGGGTCTTGGTGTGACCCAAGGTGGGTTGGCCATAGAGGACGTGAGCTCCTGACAGCTTAACGGGGACCTGCCTGGGGTCCCCACATACCCTCTGGTATACGACTGAGGAGCTGGTGAAGGCACTGCCCACCTAGATGTCTGTTGTCCCTTGTCCACTGCCTTCCTGCAGAGCCCTGGGAAGACTCTTGGCCATTCTCCATTGCCATGGCCACCGGCTGAGGAAGACCCAGTGGCCTCATCTTTTATCAGTGGGGACATTGTGTGCAGTGCCTGTGACATGGACCTCTCTGCTACCCAGGTTGTTCGGAGGCTTTGGAGATCAGAGAGGGGGCCAGAGGACCTGACGCTGCTCTGGTCAGGAGCTACTTTTTGCCAGCAAGTGGGGAAGTGTCTCCTTGTTAGAAAGCTACAGCCACTCTGTGGAGCACAGCGTGCCAAGGTGTGGACATGTAAGTGCTGCCTGTCCCTCAGTGAACACTGTCTCTGCTGACCATGAGCAGTGCTGGATGCAACCAAGGGCATCGTGCCAGCTATCCTGGCTGTCCCCTGGGGATCACTGCCCAGGGAACTGGGATGTCCCTTGTCTGCTCCTGTCCCTCCTGCCTACAGACTCTACAAATGCTCCCATTAAATTCAGGGACAATGTCCTTGGGAAATGCTGTTACCTCCTGCTGGAGAGGTCTTCAGGCCCGGATTAGATGGCTTTTGGCCACAAATTCCTTGGCCAGTCATGAGATAAGTAGGTACCTGGCCCACATCATGTATGAGGTCAGACTAGATGATCTGCTTGTCCCTTCTGGCATCAAGCACCATGATACCATCAGTGCCTAGCGGTGGTCTTGAGAGCGTGAGGAGAAACAGGGCAGGTTGCCACCTCAGACCTTCCCATGCTGTTATCTCCACTGAGCCTGTTGTGTCTGGGTTTAGACAATGTATTTGCTGACCAAACACTTCTCACTGAAGATTTTCTTCAGCCATTTCCAAGTTTTATGCCTGATTTTGATGAAATGTGATGATCAGGATAGCTCTGGAACATGTCCCCAGTGACTCCCTCGGTGCACTTTGGTCCTCTGTTCCTCCATCAGATGGCATCTATTAGGATGCAGCTCGTGCTGCCAGATGAGATTGTCCTCCCTGGGCTTTCTGGCACAGGCTTGTTTCTTTCCAGACTTTAGCACACAAAATGTTCACTGCCAAATTACATCTACAAGGAAGGTGCCGTGCCAAGACCAATGCATCAACCTCATTGAAGAGCAGTTCATTAGAGGTGGAAGTTTTTTTGAATGAGGTGTATGTCATCGCAGCAACGTTCCTGCCTGGCCCAGGTACAGGTCCCCGGGACAGAAGCGTTTGGTGCGGTCGCTCAAGATGCTCCTCTCCTCTGCCAAAGCCTCTGAGATAGGTTCATTTCTGCGGTGAATGGCTCCAGGATGATCCTTCTCCTTTATTAGCTCAGCCCAAAGTGCTGCGAGTTCCCCCTGGGTGCTCGTGAAGAAAGCAGGGGTAAGTTTAGCCAAGCTCGTTGGAGGGATGAATTACCGAGCAACGTGTGGATTCTTCTGCCTGTGACTGTACCTTCAGGTTTAAAAAAGAAAGATATAAAAAAAAAGCTTCTTTAAGGCAAACTCTTGGAAAACTCCCCCCTGCAAAGCATGGAGTGGAAATACAGCTGCAAAAGGTTCTTTCTGCCACAAAGCGTTAGCGCTGGGGGAACAACCCGAGGTGGGCTGGCATCTGACTGACATGTGACCGAGCTCTGTGAGTGCAGGGAGACAGTTCCCAGTGCCTGAGGAGGGGTTTTGAAGGTGCACGTGTTAAACGTGCCGGCTCTTAAATTGCGGAGTCACCGCTGTGACTCCGGCACGGCGTCAGCAGAGCCGGTAGCACAACAGCGACGTGGGAAAAATCACCACCCTTCCGATTGTCAGCTCTGAATTACGAGCTGGGCAGCAGCTGCAGTTGCCACCAGCAATTTACTTTCCGGAGGGGAAAGCTTTTCAGCACTTCCAACCGTCACGTTCCACCTTCAAACGTCTAGAGGCAGATGCCCCAAATCAAAAGCATCCTCCTGACGTGGCGCACCCGCGTCTGAAGCCGGTTACAGCACGTGGCTGAACACACCGCAGCCAGTGTCTGTCAGTGGCAAGACACAAAAAAGCTGGCAGAGCCCGTTGGGAAAACCCTTGAGGATGTCCTGGCAGCGGGAAGACACCTGGAAATCCCCCAGGGGATGCAGCAGATCTGCCTTACCCCTTAAAAACCATCGCGCTTAGGGGGAAACTGGTGCTCTGCTGGTTTGTGAACCAGCCCTTAATAGAGAAATGACGACGGATTAATAGATGAAGACACCGGGTTTGTTTTGCCCTTGATGGGAATCGTGTGTTTCCCTGGAACGCTTTCAGCCAAGGTGTTTTCTAAAGCAGCTTTCCTTCATTTTCGCTCTGTTGCTGCAATACCACTAACTGCTAACCGGAACTATTTGATGGGATTTCCTTACCTTTGGAAAGAGAACGAGAATAACAACCAAAGAAAAAAACCCACAACACAATTGCGCAAATGCAAACGCAGCAGAAACTTAACGCAACCATTCTCTTGAAATACACTGAAAACCACCCTGTGATTCTGAACAAATCCCTTCTCCCCAAAACATTTGCTTATGGGAAGGATGCGACGCCAGACCCAACATCCCGACGGGCTCTGGTTGGAGCGAGCTCTGTAACGCCGCAGCAAGCGCCTGGGCAGGAGCCACTCGCTGACACACGCTCCCATCTCCCCAGGGACACGTGCCAGGCGTTCGTGGCAGCGGGTGGCACTCGCGTCTCCCTGCCAGGCCCATCTCGCCCGCGGCGCGTGGGCCGGTTGCTTCACCAAACGGCTGGCAATCTGGTTTTGTCCTCGTCGCCGGTTGCTGCGTGGGACTGCGCCGAGCAGCCAAACCCTGCCCTGATGGAGGATGAGCTCCCGTGGTCTCTATTGACACCATCACGTCTGATTTCCCCGGTAACATCTTACATCCTCTGACACCAGCTCCTGTAACCATAGATACCCAGAAGCGGTGCACAGCAACAATTTTCCACTGTTTTTTTCTTTCTTTTTTCTTTTTTTTTTTCTTATTTTTTGGGGGTTTTTTTTGTTTGGTTTGGGTTTTTTTTTGTTTGGTTTTGTTTGGTTTTTGTTGGTTTTTTTGTTTTTTTTTTCCTTTTTGTTTTGTTTCCCCTCCTTCG
>JAAGNO010162781.1:0-10974 GCA_033439905.1 Ceryle rudis
CAAGTGTTACTATGCAAAGGCGGACGCTGAGATCAGTGCCTGGAGAGAAGCCATGAGTCCTGCGCTGGGCTCAGACCCTTGGGCACTGCCCTGCTTGGGGGGTGAGGGGTGAAGGGTAGCAGGTACTGACCAGGGCTTCGGGGAGCACCTCCCGTGGCTTTACCATATTGCAGTGTGCTTGGTGGGTGGGGTGGGATGATTTTTTGCGGGGAAAGCAACGAGCCCCATCCTTCAGAGCCTGAGTCCTGTGTGGAAGGTGGTGAGCACGAGGGGAATGCTTCCAGGAGCCCCAGGGTGTTGCTGGCCCTGGTGGGTGCTTCAGGAGGAGCTGCCCCCTGCAGTTGCATCATGACTCTCTGGCTTGGTGCGGGCGCGTGTGTGTGTGTGTGTGTGTGTGTGTGTGTGTGTTTTGGGGGTCGCCAGCACTACCCTCCCTTCCCGAGCTCTGTGCGCCTGCAGCTTGCTGGGGGGGTCAGTGGGAGATGCTAGGACTGTGCTGGGGGGCAGCCTGTGCCCCAAACCCTGTGCAAGCAGCTGGGCTGGGCAGGGGGCTGGGGGATTTGCCCAGAGTGTCCCCATCTGTCACCCCAGGGGTGTGGGGGGTGGACTGCCCTGGCACCTTCCTGGCGCCCCTGGCTGGGGCTGCTGAGCCAAGCTCTGTCTGTATTTTTGTTTGTTGATCTGTTTTCTCTCCTCCCTGCTCCTTCCTCCTCGGGGTGGTTTGTCCTTCACTTTTTTTTTTTCCTCTCTCTGTCTTTCTGAGCTGTGAATATTTTTAACCCTGTAAATACTGCCCAGCTCTTACAAAACATAGGATATTTTATCAATTGTAAATCAGATCAGTACTCCCTGTATGATACGAATTATCCATGGGTGGTTTTCAAACTCAGGTTCTGATGGACCAAATAAAGTTTTGTTTTTTACTGAAGCTGGTTTCCCTGGGCTGCGGCTCTGCGGGGAGGGTTGGGGGGGAAGGACAGGTGACCGGTACTCTGCTCTGAGGTTTTGGGGTCCAAGCAATGAGCCTTGAAGACATTTCCATGGAGCAGGGGCCCCTGGAAGTAGAAAGCGGAGCACAAAAACCCATTGAATTTGGGTTTTAGGTTTTTTCAGTTGTGCTTTGTGGTGTGGGGGCTGGGAAGAGCAGTGCAGGGGGAGCACAAAGGGGTGAAAATAAAGCAAAATTCTGAAACTCCTCTAGAGCGAGGGTTGGGCAGGGCTCTGCCGCGGCCGGGAGAGGGCAGACACTGCCCGCATGCTGCCCACCCTGCCTGCAAGCTGCCTGCTCTGCCCGCACGCTGCCCCCACCCTGCCCACATGCTGCCCACGCTGCACACCCTGCCCACATGCTGCCCGCATGCTGCCCAGCTACGGCCCCCCAGGAGCATCTGGAGCTCGGCTGGGTGCTGGGGCCAGTGCAGGGCTCCAGCTCCCAGTGAGGGTTGAGCATCTGCCGATGGGCCACCTCCTGCCTCAGTTTCCTCATGAGCATCACACTGGGCTCTGGGCTGGCCAAGGTCTGTGACAGTGCCAGGGCCGTGCCCTGTGCCTCACAACACCATACCCAGGTTGGGGATGAAGGAGCAGTTTCTCCATCCTCACCAGCACCTAGGGCAGCACCCGCCCTCCCTCCCGCCTCGCTGTGGGGCCGGGGGCGAGGCAGGCTGGCACTGGGGAGAACTTTCCGGCTGAGCGGAGGCGGCCGGCTGTGCGCCAGCCCGCTCTTGCCCGGGGTGGGCACCTTGAGACCAGTACGGAGAGACAGAAGGAGAGGATTTCGGTCTTTCTTACAGCAACTTGTAATAGATTTTTCCGGGCGAAACATCTTTGCATTCAGGAGGCCCTGTCACAAGCCATCAGCCTCAGCCGGGGAGAAACAGATGGAGAGTTAATTTTGGCGGGGCGGGCACTGCTGCGCTCCCCTCACTCCCCTCAGTCTGTTCTGGGAGAGGAGCCGTGCTGAGGCCGGCTTTAACCCTCGCGGCCACACAGCCCCTCGCCCTTGCTGCATGCCCGGGCCCTGCACTCTCCTGGGGATGCCGGCTGCTCTGTGTGGCTAAACCCACTGCCTGTCGCTGTCACGGGGCTGCCCCACGCATGAACGGGGTGTTGTGCCCCCTCCTTGTGCTGCTCTATGCCAAGAACACACTCAGATATCTTGTCCCAGTGACCTGGTGGTAGCCCTTGTGATGGTGGCCACATGGCCAGCCCAGGTGGGCAACTGCATCCTGCCTTCCCCAGGGTTACCAACTGGGCTGAGAGCAGCCATGTGGGCCATGGAACGGATGGAGGTGACATCAAACTAGTTGTGCAGGATTCACAAGGGCTGAGCCAGCACTAACCACGTTGTAATTACATATAATTGTGTGTCAAAAGATAAAATCATGTTTGACACGCCAGCTTTGGAGCAGTGAATTTATCATCTGTCGTGTCTTAATTCTGAGGTCTGAAGGGGGAGATGGGACTGAGCAGGGAGAGCGGTGGGTCAGAAGGGAAGGAGGGACAGAAGGATGGCCAGCAGGACAGGGTGGGGAGGGCTGGAGACTGTGGCTCCATCATGCTGCCCGCTGCTCCCACTGCCCATTGCACTGGTCCCCTCCACGCACAGGGATTCTTCTACTCCTCCCTGGGTGGCCATGAGGCTGCTTGGGCAGGAGAAGGCATGTGCTGTCCCATCGGTGTGATCACCGCCCTCGACCAGCTGAGCCCGGAGGTGTCTCCCAGGGCTGGAGGTGGAGATGTGGGTCCTTGCTGCAGGATCTGGGTGCTGGCCACTTGTCAGGCCCTGGCACTGCCACCGCTGGGGCTGCACCGGGAGGGGACATGTCGGGGAGTGAGGCTCGAGCACTCTCCGTGATTCACTCTGACTATAATGGGAGCTGCTGGTGAATATTTTATGGCTCCCACAGGGCAGATAGAACATATTGTGCATTTTACGCCACAAATCTCCGCCTAGAGACAGAGTGAGGCTTAAAAAAAGAGCAGCACCAGTGCTGTGTGGGCTGGCGGGGAGCAGAGCTGCAGCACAATGCCAGAGCAGGAGGCAGCAAGGGCATCGCTGCCCACTCATGCCACCCTCCTCGGGGTGCGCTCTAGGGGTGCCCCAAGCCCAGCACCATCCCGGACACGGAGGATGCTCTGCCGCTGCCAAACTGCGATGCGGTGGCTGCGGCTGCCCCGGGCCAGGCCCGGCTGCTCTGCGGCTCTGCGGCTGGGCCAAGTGCTTTGCCCGGGGCTGAGTGGTGCGGGAGGGGGGCCCTGCCTGCATCGCCGCTGCCTGCGCCAGTCTCTGCTCTGCCTTCCCCTTCGTCAATAATGCAATCCCTGCCCCGGCCCACCCGCCGGCACCGCCCGCAGTAATGGAGCAGGGATGGGAGCAACCACCCCGGCTCACCCGAGTGGGAGGCTCTGCACCCCCAGCCACTCCCCTGGCCCCCTCCTCATCCTCAGTTGAGACCAATGTTCTGCCAGGAGCTAGTGAGCGCTGGAGGAGCCTTCGCCTTCACGTGCAGCAGCTGAGGACCAACTCGCAGCCACCAAGGTGGGGTTTTGGAGGGGCTGCCTGCAAGAAACCCCCCATGGCCACCTTGGCACCCCCAGAGGGAGTGGGTGCTGCTGGGGCCAGGGCTCCTGGCTGGCTCCGCTCAGCAAGGGCACGTAGCCTGGCTGGCACTGTCACCATGTGCCAGGACGGTAGGAGGGTGGCTCAGGCTGGAGTGTTGGCCCTGCTGCTGAGCTGTGTTTGCATGGGCAAGCTCTGGGTGCTGGGGAGGGGGGGCTCATGCTGCTCACCTTGAGCATGCCCAGCTGCCTGGCAGGCAGGGAAACATTAGAGCCACTGTCAGCAGGTGTCTGCACCAGACGGGGCTGGGCTGCAGACCGGGGAGGCAGCTCTGAGCCCAGCAGTGAGGAGGAGGAAGAGAAGGGTGTAACCACCAAGTCAGGGCCAGCCCACGGATGCCATCATGGGTGCTGAGCAGTGCCTTGCCCTCCACCCTGGAGATCCCCAGCTCCTCACACAGCCACCATCCTGGCAGGGTGAGGACCTGATGCTTGGGGGAAATTGGATCTTCAGCCGGAGGAGAAACCCTCTGAAAGCTGGGCCAACCCTGGGCGCCCCACTCTGTCCTGGAGGCGGTACCCAGCCCCCCAGACATGGCCATGCAGGCTGTGGGGATTTGCGGTGGGCACATATAGCCACCACTGAGGGCCAGTGTGGGCCCTCACTGCATCACAGACCACCCCCCTCTGTGTCCTCAGCTCTGCCCTGTCCCTATCACTGGTGGGTGAGAGGAGCCCTTCAACATCTCTCCCCGCTTCAAATGGGGGTATGGCAGAGCTGCACTCAGAGTGGGGTGAAAGCTGCTGTGGGGTCCTCACCCGGGGGTCACAGTGGTATGTGGCCATGTGGCTTCACAACGGGGCTGCAATGGCAAGGCGGGGGGCTCTGCTGTCCCCTGGCTGGGTTTCCCCAGGGACAAGGCTCAGTGGGTGACGCAAGCGCTCACCCCATCTGGCCCATGAACACAGGCAGGCCATGGAGAAGACTTTGCAGGGATGAGAAGGAAAGCCCCAACCCAGGGCAGCTCCTCTCCTCCTCCTGCCCGGCCTCTCCACCCGAAGGCAGCCGGGCAAGGGGCTGTGCCAGAGGCCGGGACCGGCTGGCACAGCTGGGGCTGCAGCGGCCGTGCTGCCCAGGCTGTCACGGGCTGGGCTATCGAATCTGAAAGCAATTAAAGCCATCATCAGTGCTCGCTCGGGGCTGGCTCCAGGCTGCAGGGAAGCTGCCACAACAGATCATGTGCTCGATGCTGCTGGCCCGAGGACCCGGCTCAGTCCTGTGCCTGCTCCCGCCCACACCCCAACACACGCTGGTGCAGGGGAGGATGGGACAGGGCAGGGTGAGAGGCCACGGTGAGGGGCCACATGCAGACCTGTCAGGGAGCCACTCACTGTTGGTGCATTTTGGATGGGGTCCGGCTGCCCAGGGACTTGGTAGAGGCGCTTGGCCACCAGCTTTGGCCACCACCACCATTGCCACGTGCTCGTGACAAGGAGATGTCAGTGCTGGGAAGCAGGATGGGATGGCTCCGGGATGTTCACAGGGGTGCTGAAGAGGTCTCAGCACCATGATGCTCTCCCTTGGGACACAGTGGGGCTGGGCTGGGAGCTGCCTGCACTGGTGGCTTTTCCCAGCAGGGTGGCTGGAGCCCATGGCCTACAGCTCGTCCCATGTGGTGATGATGGGGACAGCTCCAGCAAGCCGTACCCTGGGGCAGGGGGCAAGAAGGAGAAAACCCCGACCAGGGGAGTTGCTGTAAGCAGGGTGGGTGATGGAGGATGCTGTGAAGAGGCCATCCCTGGGGTGAGAAAGGGGCTGTCACTGAGCCTTTTCCACCCTGACCCCCTTCCCCGCTGATGGGGAGAGGTGCTGAGACCTGCTGTGTGTATGTCCCCCCATTTCAGTGAGGCCACAGCCACCTTCCCATGGTCCCCCAGCTGAGGGCCTGATCCAGCTGCTCCAGGAGCAGCTCCCAGGGCTAAAACCATCCCCATGCTCCCAGCGGGGTGCATGGGGGGAGGGGTTCCCCCCTCCTCGGGCACCGCACAGTTAAGCAGAAGTTTGCTGGTACGGAAGTTGCACATTGTCTTGAGGCACATTTTCTGTTTTTTCACTTGTGAAATATTTCTGTCAGAACCAGTTAATGTACAAATTAGCAGCGGTGGTCTCTCTTACGTCTTCTGACTCACTAATTTGACAGGGGGTGTTTTGGTGGCGGAGCTCGCTCTTGACAGGCAAACGGGAGGTCAGGGACCCGCAGGGGGAGGAGGCACCAAGCCCTAGCTTGCCGGGGGTCTTCTTCTTATCCCACTCCACCACTCCCATCCAGTCATCCCTGGCTGGTGGAGTTGAGTTTGGGTTTGTTTGGCTTTTTTTCCCCAAAAAAAATTTCTCCCCCCCCCCCCCCCCCCTAAAAAAAAAAGGCTCCTGGTCTAGATAAGAAAATGGGAAAGGGGCTCAGGGATGGGGGTTATGCTTTTGGGGTCCTGCAAGTAAACCGAGGTGCAAGGCAACAGGGAGCCAGCATGAAGGGACATGGGCATGGAGAGGGGTCCCTGCACCATGGTTGCATCATTCACCTCCCTCAAGCCAGGTCACTCCTGGGACTCCAGCTCTGCATTTGCATGATGACACCCCCAACACCCTCCCCCAACAGCCCCCATCCTCCTCTGGCCCTTAGAGAGACACTAATTGATGTTCATGTTATCTGTGCACACCATCCCCCCTCTCCCAGTTACCAATGAGCCAAGGGGCTTCATAGCCCCCTTTTTTCTGCAAAATTGGGATGTTAATTAGCAGAGGGGAACCTCACTGCCTGGGGGGGCTGGAGGCACTGGATGGGCATCACAGCAACTGAAGGGAGCATCCAGAGCCTGGGAGACATGGCCTCAGCATTGAGCAATGCTCAGGACCATGTCATGCAATCTGTCCCTGGGGCTAGAGGCTCACGCAACAGATGGACCTTGCACCGTGCCCAGGAGGTCAGCAGCTCTCTGGGCTGTGGAAGGATGCATGGTAAAAGCCACCAGCCTCTGCCTGTGCCATCCTCCTCTGATGTCTATGAACCCCTCGGGACTGCAGCGAGTTTCCCCAGAACAAAGCTGGACAACAATGGGCCCCTCCTGACCACAGTCCCTCTGGAGGAGGGGAAAGAGCTTGGTGGCTGCTCTCTCCAGCCCTGGTCTCCTAGCTGTATGGCTGCCAGGGGCTGGAAATGAACTCAGGAAGCTGACCAGCACTGCAAGAGTGGCAGTTCCAGAGAACATTCATGCAGTTTTCCTCATTTCCCCTCTTTCTATTGATGTTTGACAAGAACTTTGTTGGGGATTGAGCTCATCAAGTTTACCCCCAAAGACATAAGCCCTGTCCCAGATGATGGTGTTGCATCCCATGGCCAGGGCCCAGCTGGTGCATACCAGACCCCTGCAAAATCCTCCCTTTTTTTGGGTCAGACAGGGTGCCTGGGTGACTATGTTTCGTATTTCACATCAGGGCAGCACCCTGAAGAGTTTTGAGCTGTTGCATCCTGAGAAGGTCTCAAAACAGACAGACTGAGCAGTCCTTACCTCCCTCAAGATTCAAGTCCATTTTTTGGATGTTCTGCTCCCAAACTAGAGCCATGAGATGTTGCCCGGCTCTTACAGTGAGTCATCAGGCTCCAAAAGCAGTAGTTGAGAAAACCAGTTTTATATCATACTGCACAGAAACAGCAGCTGGGTCCAGCCTCTTTCAGAAGCCCCTCAGCAGCAGCATCAAGTACGGAAAGGAATTGGGATCTTACAATTCCCCTTTCAAAATGGAAGATGAAAGTCTGCTTTCCAGGTATGAATCTGTGCCCCATTAGCAGATACTATCAGCCTCTGGTTATGCTGGTGAGGTTGCCCAGCTGGCTGCTTGCCCAGCCTCATGCCATGAGACACCCTGACTCACGACCTTGAAGAAACTCTGCTGCTGCAGTGGTCCCCTCTTTTCACTGACATGGCCAACTTCGTCATGAATCTGCCTGGCATGGCAGCCACCCCAGTGCCACTTGGCAGCTTCATAGAGGTCATGGTATTGTTTCAGTTGGAAGATCATCAAGTCCAACCATTAACCCAGCACTACCAGGTCACCACTAACCCATGTCCCTCAGCACCACATCTCCCCAGCTTTGAAACCCCTCCAGGGATGGGGACTCCACCACTGCCCTGGGCAGCCTGGGACAGCCCTTGACAACCCTCAAGGGGAAGAAATTGTTCCTCAGGTCCAACCTAAACCTCCCCTGGTGCAACTTGAGGCTGTTTCCTCTTGTCCTGTAGTTTGTTCCTTGAGAGAAGAGACTGACCCCACCTGGCTCCAGCCTCATTTCAGTGAGTTGTCAAGAGAGAGAAGGTCTCCCCTGAGCCTCCTTTTCTCCAGATGTTGAACTTCTCTCCGTACCTGAGAAGTCCTCACTGGTACTGAGCTGGCATGAAACCCACAACACTTAAACCAAGGAGAGCTGCCTGCTACAGCTACCATTTCTAGCTTGCTTTTGGCAAGAGCATTTAAGGTCCCTTCCAATCCAAACCATGCTATGATTCTATGGCTTGGACAGACAAATGGAAAGCCTCCCTGGATAAACACAGCAGCTTTCCCTCACAGTCAGGTCCAGGCCTTCTCAGGGCCACCTGAGGTGCCACATCACAGCAGGGCATTGCCGCAATGGGAAGACGCCGTCAAAGCGCTGCCTGTGGCACAGCGAAGCAGCTTGGAGACAGCTCTGTGTAGGACCTGCAGTGGCTTTTAGGGGCTGCAGGAGAGCTTCAGCAAGAACCAACCCACCTGCAGGAGATAGTTCAGAGCTTATGGATATCCCAGGGCTGCAGGAGAGATGTCCTCAGATCCAGGCCTCTGCCAGGGTGGGTGCTCTGCACCCCAACGTCCCCTTGTAACCATGTGACTGGAAACACTTCCATCACATACCCCAGGCACCCACCTCAGGAATGGTCCAGCTCCCCACCCAGCACCATGCTGGCCACGTCCCAGCAGGGACAGGGAGCTGGACCATGTCTGGTTTGACCTCACAGAGCTGCCGGCTGGTTTCCTGGCACACGGGGCTGCAGGAGCAGTGATCGGAGCACCAGCCTCGCCGCTGCCTGGGAGGGAGCTGCCGGATGCAGAGGCGGCCGGGGCGAAACAGCTCAGCCAGCACAAATCGACTGTGACAGCCCCAGAAAGGCTGAGCCCGGGGGTGCGGAAAAATACAAGTTAGTTTCCTTTTCCTTACCATATGCTCCCCTTCAGCTGTGGGCGGCAGGATAATTACCGCCATCCACCATGCTGGTCTGGCTTGTCACACAGGCTGCCGCCTGCTCCGCAGCCAGGGCTCAGCACAGCATCGGGGCTGCCAGCAGAGCTGGCCCCGCTCACGCTGGGAAGAGGGATTTGGGTCCCCAGGTTTGGTCCTTGCCAGCGTCAGCCTGACCCACAGCAGAGGTGGGGAGCGAGCTGCAGAGCTCTCTTCCCCCAGCAGCATCTCCTGGGGGACATGTGCCACCTTGCTGTTCATTCTGGCGCAGGTGCCACTTCTCCAGCCATCATCCCCCAGCTGCCTTGTGCCAGGTGTCAACATCCCTGTCCCCTTTAGCAGGGTGCTGTCAGAGAGGTCCCACATTAGTTCCCACACCTGGCTGCCAGGAGACTCTCTGGGACCAGCTACTGCTTGGGCAGCCGAGGGCACAGGCTCTGCAGAGTACCCTAAAGATCAGGGAGGGGTGAGCTTTGAGCAGTGGGGGGGACCAGACCTTCCCCAGAAGACTTTCCAGTCCCATGTGTGCTGCAGCTCTGTAAGGATGATATCAGTGCCATGCAGGGAGGAGCACCATGCTCCAAAGAACATGGGGTCACCCTGGCATGCCCAAGGCACAAGCCAGGGCATCATTCTCCAAGACAGGGGCAGTCTGGGGACTGACAGGGGGTAGCTCTGTGCCTGGACAGGACCACAAGGTCTGTACAAAATAGGATGGAGCTCTGCTCCATCCAACCGTACAGTCCCCTCCAAAACACAACAGTGACTTCAGGCCTCCCAGTGCCCCACCAGTGATGCCCCTATAACAAGCACCCATGCTGGTGTCCTCCAGGACTGGGTAGACCAGAAAGCTTGAAGCATGACTGGTTTTCATTACCTTCAGAGATGTCATACTGGGGCAGGGACAGGTTTGTCTTGGTCAACCCATGAGATGCTGTCCCTGTGAGTGGGTCAAAGTGTATCTTCATTTCCCAGATTTTGCCTGGTATGAACATAAACTTCTTCAGTCCCTTCATTCAGGAAGGGAAGGATGATCCCAATGGACATGTTACCTCAGTGTTTCTTTGTACCAGAGGTGGACCACAAGGACAGTATAAATAGTTGCTGATGGGGAGGACATTCGTTTCTCACCAGAACAGCTCCTCTTTCCCCAGGCTTCACCAGACAAGCTTCCCTGGTGCAAGGTGGGAGAAGGGCCTTGGCACACACTCTGCATCTTGCACTACTTGCTCCTTGCCACGGACCATGGGACCAGTATGAGGACACGGTGCCACAAACTGGTGTAGTCCTTCCAGATTGTCACAGCAGCGTGTGTCCATCCATGGGCGGCTCCTTCTGTGGCTCCTCAGGTGCAGGCAAAGCTGACAGCTTCATACCAGTCTAAAACCCATCCATCGTGACTTTGGATAGCACATGTACTCAAGCATCCAGCCCCTGTCTCAGTTTCCCCATCACATCAGATCACTTCCTCTGGCTTCTCCAGCATCCTGTGGACACTGGAAAATGCAACAGCTGGAAAGAAAAACTTAAAAAAATCCAGACTCTGGCAATTTCCCCAGGACCCCCTCAGAGGCCATGATGGAGAGAGAAACAGGTCTGGCCCCTGTCTGAGCCATCCTTCCCCAGACCTGCCCCAAGGGCTCTGTTTCATGGGGTATACACACAATAAAACAAAACTTAGGAAACCCAAGATGCCACAGGCTCAGCACCACCTCGAGGGGTTATTTGGAAGATGGACTTTCCCACACACCAGGCAGGGATCTCGTTTACCCTTCTATGTTTCAAAACAAACAAACAAATAAAATTGCAGCTCTAAACTCTATCCTTCATCCTCTGCCCCATCTATGGGAGGTCCCTGTGCCCAGCAGTGCCAGTGGCACCCCTGGCTCTGCCCAGCCGGTTGAGTGAATCGCTGACTCTTTAACCGGTTCTGCGGCGAAGGACCTTAATCGAGTCACCATGCTGAGGCTGGGATGCTGATGCGATGTGACAGCCACCCCACACACCTCCCGACCACAGCTGCCTGGGGCGATGGCCAGCGCGGCACCCTGCTGCTGGGGCACGGGTGGCAGCAGGGCTTTCGGCAGCACCAGGGCAGGGGACACCCACCTGGGGAGGACTGGGGGGCTTGGGGCCAGTGAGG
>JAAGNO010162782.1:0-10946 GCA_033439905.1 Ceryle rudis
TAATTAATTTTATATTTCAATATAATTGAATAATTTTATACACTTATCTGTACTTTTGTTCCATTTATCCAAAGATAATGGTAGGAGCAGAGGGGGCAAGGGCAAGGAAGAAAAGTAGAACAACAGCTTGCAAATGTGATGCAGGACACAGAGCAAGAATTCCCATCAGAGAGGGGTTTCTGAGCAATGAACAAACAGCAGATTGATTCACACTGTGTCTGTCCCTCAGCTCTGCTTCCTCCTTTTCCCTCCCTCCCATCTCATTTTTAACTTTCTCTCCATTTCTGTCCTTCCCATCACATGCTCCCTTTGACTTGTAACTATTTGTACACAAATTCTTGATGTTCATCTTGATGACTACCTCTCCAGCAAGCTGACAGAATGTTTGCTCATCTTATGTCACCACCACTCTTCCTTCCCGCAGCTGAATGTATGTCATAAACCTCACATGGAGAGCCACTGCTGTGAGTCTTTGGGCAGTACTGTAGTTCTTCTGATCCCTTCCTCTCTCTTGTTAAAATTAATATAACAACAAAACACACACTTCACCTCATTGCTTCCTACTGGTCAATGTGATTCTTGAATGTACGCTACTTAAAGTGGTGTGCAGCTGTTGTGAGGGCTTCTGCATGTCTTCATGAGAGAGCAGATAAATTCATTACTTGTTGGAATGATTATTACATCCGAAATCTCAACTGCTTGCATAGATCTGCAAACTATCCAAATGACTTATCAATTCTGGGCACAGGCCTTGTTAGTAACAAACTGGAGAACTGTGATTTTTGTAATGCACAGACCTCAGGGCCTTTACCCTGGGAGGAAAACTCCTCCATTAAAACTATTTCTGCCACATCATCCAAATCTGCTTCATAAAGAAAACCTCTAACATGCAGATAGAAAGGAGACATGTTTAATGGCCTTGGTGTAGCAGTCCTGGAATTGCTATTTCACCTGCCAGTGCCTTGTAGTAACAGAGCACACCTGTCTAACATTGCTGGCATCAGCAGTAATAATCTGCTCTCCATCCCCATCTGGAGCCCCAGATAATATCAACAGCACATTTACAGGTATTGGAATACCTGAAGGTGTGGTGGGTTGACCTTGGCTAGATGCCAGATGCCCACCAAAGCTGTTCTATCAGTCACTGTCCTCAGTGGGACAGGAGAAAGAAAATACAATGAAAGGCTCATGGGTCAAGATAAAGATGGGGAGAGGTCACTCACCAATTACTGTCACCAGCAAAAAACACTCAACCTGAAATGAAACTAATTTTAGTTTCATTTATTACCAATCAGAGAAGGTAATGAGAAATAAAACCAAATCTTAAAAGCACTTTTGTCTGGACAGACTGGAGAAACACAGGAAGTTCAACCTCAACATGAGGAAAAACATGAGGGTGACAGAGCACTGGAACAGGCTGCCCAAAGAGGGTGTGGAGTCTCCTTCTCTGGAGACTTTCAAAACCTGTCTCGATCTGTTCCTGTGTGGCCTGCCCTAGGTGTTCCCGCATTGGCAGGGAGGTTGGACTCAATAATCTCCAGAGGTCTTTTCTAACCCCTACCATTCTATGATTCTATGATTTCTCCCTCCCTTCCTCCCAGGCTTAACTTTACTCCCAATTTTCTGCTGGGGTCCCTCTCACAGGAGACAGTCCTCCACGAATGTCTCCAATGTGAATCTTTCCCATGGACTACAGTTCTTCCTGAACTGCTCCAGCATGGGTCCCTTCCACAGGGTGCAGACCTTCAGGAACAGACTTCTCCAGTGAGGGTCCCCCCTGGTGTCATAAGTCCTGCCAGGAGCCTGCTCCAGCATGGGCTTCCCATGTGCTCTGGCATGGGGTCCTCCATAGACTGCAGGTGGAGATCTGCTCCACCACTAACCTCCATGGGCTGCAGGGGGACAACCTTCATCACCATGATCTTCAACACAGGCTGCAAGGGAATCTCTGCTCCAGTACCTGGAGCACCTCCTCCCACTGCTTCTTCAACGACCTTGGTGTCTGCAGAGTTGTTTCTCTTACATATTCACTCCTCTCTCCAGCTGCAGTTGCACAGGGCTTTTTTTCCCCCTTATTAAATATGTTATCACAGAGGTGCTACCATTGTTGCAGATGGGATCGGCCTTGGCCAGTGGCAGGTCTGTCTTGGAGCCGGCTAGCACTGGCCCTACTGGACACAGGTGAAGCTTCTAGCAGGTTCTCACGGAAGCCACCCTTGTAGTCCTCCTGCCACCAAAACCTTGCCATGCAAACCCAATACACAACATGAAAATAACTGAGACAGTTTCAAAAGACTCAGGAGGAAAAAAAAACACATTTGTTCTTTGCTAATAATTTTGGCCTTTACTGTACTCAATAGTAAAACTGCTGCAGTATTGCTGAAACCACTGGCAATGAATTAACACTTGATAGATCTCAGCATTTTTTACAACAGATGAAAAAACTGCCATTATCCTGTGACAGCAAACAGTATGTGAATGATAGAAAAATAGGTTATCTACATACTATCAATACTAAATTTATTTTCCCACTGGTAGACTAGTCACAAGTTCACATTATCTGATGCCAGGGGATTAATGCCAGCCCCGTATCAGAATCTTAGCTGCAAGTATTGCCAGTAAATCCTCACTATACAGATTATTGGTCCAGAATTGGAGTAATGTATTTTCTTATAAAAGGGTACTGTTCTTACCGTAGACTGAAGAGTACATTGCCATCAGGGTATACTCGGAGCATGATGTTTTCCACAGTTGTATCATGGATGAAAGATCTTTTGGAGTGTACAAAAAATACATCAGGTACCCAGATCTTTTTTATCAGTCTTCCATCAAAAGTCATACTTTTGTTTTTGTTACTACGAAATGAAAGTCTCTCATCCTTCCAGTAATGTCTGAGATATAAAGTCATTGTGAAGTCCTTTGTTAAATTAAAAATAAAAGACGACATTTGTTTTATTCACATACAATGCAAAACAGTACAAAGTAATCATCTCGCATAAAGGATCAATTTCTTCTCTGGACATCATCTGGTGGATCCTCAATGGCACTGAACAAGTTTAAGTACAGATTAGAACTATCTCTGAGATGCTGGCTGTTTGCCTTGTCACTGGTGTCTGAGTCTGAGGTTCATGCTTCATTTATACCTAGATAAAACTTCTACCGATTTTAGTGGTCTTCTGTATTGGGCCATCAGTGAAGTGAAAAAGAAACTTTAAAACCAACCAAAGGCAAATGAAAAGGAGTTTTCTTTGGAAATCTTCACAAGCTTTTTCTGAAATGGACTGTGGCTCCTTTACAAAGGGATTGAGTTCTTCTTCAGCATTACATCAATTTGTAAAATCCATTAATGTGTACATTTTGTACAAATGTTGCACAGGGCTTTTAGATTAGTACGTTTATGAATGCAATGCATCATAAAGAAACAATACGATGAATTTCATAAGAGTAAACAATTACATTTTACAAGAATTTTTTTTTTATATGGAAGTTTGTTATAAATATTTTGTCATCCTATTTAGAGAAATAACATGATATCAAATATACATGTGGAAAGAGACAGAGAGAGTGATGCAAACCCAGCCTGAGCTTCTGCACAGCCTGACTGCTCTGTGCTCACTTATGTAACTTCTGCATTGTTAGGCAGACATCATCTCAGCATAATAATTACTTCTGATATGAACACTAGGAAGATACTTGGGTCTTCCCCTGTAATATGATTTTATGATTTGGGTAGGTTTGCAAAGGAATGCAGGGGTTCATACTGACATCCCCTTGCAAACACAACACCTACAACTAGAGCAACACTCACTCTGAAAAGATATTGTATGTAAATGAGATCTTTTCAAAGTGAATGTGCCCTGCTCTTCCAGGATGGAGCAACATGGCATTAAATGTCTGGGCAGCTTTATTAATGATAATATCAGCTGAGGAATGAACAGCCTGCATTTCAGTGCTACAGGTCCTTGATTGCAATGAGGGCTTTTTTTCTGATTTCTATTTCCATTTGTTATGACCACAACTCCACCCATGCCAGAAATTTCGTGAATAGTCAGATCTGCATGAGCAAAGGACACGAAGCCTTATCATCTAATGTGCAGAGCACTACGAGCTCATGTGGGAGCCCATGGGGTTTACTGAATGGTTGGCACTTTCAAAACAGAGCACTGTGCACTCTTATCTGTTCCTCTGGCCCACAGAGAAATTCAACATGTGGTCTTCTAACACTGATTAGTTTAAATGAGAACAGCTTTCATGCTTCAAGGTAAGGCTGTACTCTTCAGGGGACTGCTTTCTTTAACTTTATTGTCCTATATCACCCAGCTGGATGTTTCCAAGATCCTGAATTTTGGCTGAAATTCTTTATTCCAGTTCTACTAACCAACTTACCATGTCAACTTCAGATATGCTGTCAATGCTTTCTACCTGCACATCAATGCCCACAGGTATTGGCGACCCTTCAATGTAACAGAATGAAAGAGTGATGAGGAACATAAATCCATGTTTTTAAAGGGAAGACCCTAGACTAGCAACATACAGAGAGTACCCCACCCCAGCATTTACTATGGTCTGCCCACCGTTGTACAATGAATGACAAAGTCCATGGCAACAAAGAAAAACCCAGTGCTAAACAGTGGTAAAAATAAGTATAAAATCTCCAGAGGTCTTTTTGCAGCCAGACTAGTTGTTATTGCATTACAGTTTGGACAGCAGTTGGACATCCCTTGTGGCGCCAAAGCTAATGAATTGCTTGGAGTGCTATTAGAACTGTCATAGGAAAAAGCTGAGTAAATGTATCAAATACAGCAAAGATTGCAAAGCTTTCTTGCCAGTTACAGCGCTTATTGCCACACTTACAAACAAAATACCTACTATGCCTTCTAATTACCTTTAGTTACTTAATTATTCAGTTTGGCATAGATAATTGTGAAAAAGGATTGCTTGCTCACTGCTTCATAAGGGAAAAGCTGTACACATACAAAGTTTGTTCTGTGATGGATTCTACTGAGTACATAATTTATTACCAAGTACAATACATACCAAACTGTACCAGGTGACTTTATTTTATATACTATCCCACTAGTTCATGCCACTGAAAAAAGCTCTAAGTTACAATGGGATCTGAATGAAGAAATTATAAATCCATATCTGCATTTTTACTATAAAATAACTAAAAACCAATTAGAAGATTACAGCAAAGTATAAAATTATTTCCAGTCTCTTCAGTGTACAGTATCTATAATGAAGGATCTAATTCTATATGGGTTATGTACCTGTGTTAATTTTCAGCAAGCAAGTCATTCCACTAAAGCAATTGACTCATCACTTCCTTACAGAAAAGGGAGAGGAAAGGGACGTGCATATGTGTGCATACACCCCACGCCAAAGAATATTCTTCATTTGGCATGCAAATTGATAGTAATTATTGCACATGGGATTCCAATTACATTTGTTATAAATAGGCAGTTAAAATATTTTTAAAGTACACATTTAAAATAAGCCTGTATAAAACATGAGTACAAGGAAGTTGGAACAGCAGGAAATATTAACAGCTTTTTTAACTTGTTTTTTTCCTTTTCTTGTCTTTTCTGTTTATCAGTATCAAGCCAAAATAGTCCAGAAATATCACTCTCCTGATAACCAGCCACAATACTGCGTCTCTTTTTGGAATTATACTTAAAATAGCCACCCCTGAGGATTACACAGCTGCCTCCAGTTCTTAGCAGTAGAGATCTTAAAAGATTTTTGAGGTATTTTAAAATCTAGCTCTGTAATCTCTTGATTTGACTTGTGTTGTTTAATGGAGGGTTTGACCCTGCACAGAACAGTGAAGATGCATTGTGCATGCAAAAGCAAATGTGTTCCAAGTTAGCAGGGCACACAGAAGCACGTTTCAGCACTGATGAGAACTGTGCTGTCCAGCTCAGAATTCATGTGTCCCTCTGAGAGGAATGCATTGCACAGTCTGCCGGCCAAAGCCCACAACAAAATTCAGGACTCCAGACAGCAAAGTTCAGTAAATTAGTTTATTAGTAAAACACCAGACAGCACTTGGGAAAATGCTGCTTCTTTTGGAGAACAGAGACAACAGAAGACACCTGCCCTAGAGGTTAACACACAAGAGTATCAATGTATATATCCAGACAGCCTTCTTCACATAAACCAATAAATCTTTTTATGCCTCTCCCAAATCAGTTTAGACCATTTCTGGTCTTTGTTTTGGCCACACCACACAGGTAGTTTACTTATGCTAAATACCGACTCTTACCAAGTACTGGTACAAAAATGCCTGGTTGTGATCTGAATAGAGTCATCTTCTCAGTATTCTACTGACATCTAAACTATCTTGTAAATTAAAGACAGGTTTAGACTACGGAAGTCATCGTGAGATTTATACATGATGTGAACATTGCTCACAAATGGCATACACATATCATTTAAATGCAAACACTGCAGAAAGATGAGGTGGTGTCTCTCAAGCTCCTAATGTGCATGATGAAACAGGACAAGCTTACACTGC
This sequence comes from Ceryle rudis, assembly GCA_033439905.1. Classification (NCBI taxonomy): domain Eukaryota; kingdom Metazoa; phylum Chordata; class Aves; order Coraciiformes; family Cerylidae; genus Ceryle; species Ceryle rudis. Next base: position 6,518 of record JAAGNO010162782.1, read on the forward strand.
AGAGCTAACACCTGAGCTAGCTGTACACAAGGCTGGGAGGCTCAGGGAGCAGGCTGAAGCATAGAAGGATAGAATCATAGAAGCACAGCGCTCCAGCCTAGAAGCATGGTCAGTATGAAAGCTGACTAATATGCAAACAGAACTGAAAATAGAAATCTGGCCTCGGCCCATGGCTCCCTTCAAAATCTGTGCAGTGTAACAAGCACATTCTACACTGGGGTGAGGTGGCTTGTGACTTGGAAATGCCTGTTGGTTACCAGGGTTACTCAGATTGACTGAAAATAGGCAGAAGAACAGTGTATTACCTAACCTTACCTACCATGGAGTTTCAACTTCTTGATATTGTTGGTGTGTTCAGAGTCTTACCCTGGGACTATGACAGAGGCACATGGTAGGATATACTGGAAGTTCTCATATCTGGGTGTACATTTGTTCTTAACTGCTATTACTAAAGCTAGGGGGGATGATTTGCTTGACTAGCATGTTAAAAACAATGGGTTTAGTCCTGTTTATGTAGAACTATGTAGGTGGAAAAGGAGGAGAAGGGAGCAGCTCTCTACATAAACCAACTGGCTTTACCAGTTTATTGAGTCAAGGACAAACCTAAAGCAAATGAATTTAAATGTCTGCCATCAATATTCTTCAAAGAGGCAAGGAGATACCCCCAAATCATATCACAGAACAGGATGACTGGCTTTCTAAGCCATGTATCATGGGGTAGTGTGGAAAAGGTTTTTCTTGGTGACAGATGCTCAAAGTGCGATGACGGCAGTCCTAAGACTTTCTTGGGATTTGTAAAAATTACAGACCACTTCCTACCCCAACAAACACTATTCCAGTTTGGGCACAGTTTCATTCCATAATTCCCCTTATCTGGGCAGATAAAAAGGAACTGATCACAAACCTAGAAATTAATGGCCACTTAACGATTACATTGGTTACATGCACACAAACTGAAGTGCCAGTTATACATAATACATACAGAGGCACTTATTCTTTGAAAGGACAGCTTGCAGTAAGTTGGGAACTATTATAAAACCCAGTCAGTGGGGACACTTAATAGCATAAAAGAGATCAAAATCTATGGCCAGGAGAAATACAGTGGATGGTTCTGAAGTGAATTAAATAAAAAGAAACTGTTACAATGAAATTTGTTCCTGACTAGAACTGTGAAACAGACTCCTTAAAAAGAGATTTGTGTTCACTACCTGGGGAAAGGCCGAAGACCATACTCATGCTGCTTAATGAGTATATACTGTTCAGTCTAGAATTCATCACAGACAATTATCAAACCACATCACCTAAACCCAGTCCTGACCTGTTATTGACAGATCATAGCAGCTGCAAGTATTTTCTTCCTATTCTGATTCTATTTTGACAACAAATATAAGTAGATGATAAAGAAACTAAACACCACACATGTATGCAACCCCAGTTGATGCAGTGTGCTGTTCACTTTTCTGATCTGAAGCTTTTTTATACTGTTGTCACTAACACCAACATCTCCATAAGATACACATTGGCCTTACTCTGGTCTAGGCCTTCTGAACTTCGTAGTTTTCTGGGAACATTTCTTTCTGTGGTTAAAACTCAACTCCACTAGAAAAAGTAGTAATTAACTATTAGGAACAGGTTGCTGAGAACTATAAATTCTTCATCGCTTGAATTTGTTTTACCATGATTGGCTGTTCTTCAAAAAGAGCATTTCAATAAGCATTGGAAAGGATCCTAAACCAGCCAGAATAGTGAAATGATATGTCTACCTCAATGTCTGTACCACAGTGTCTGCACTACTCCCTAGAGTATTGAGAATTTCAATCTCTGGCTGACTATCAGGCAACAACATCAAAATCACTTAGAAAAAAAAATAACCAGAGCAAAGCAGTGGTTTTTATTTCTCAGTTTGACAAAACTGCAGATAGTACAGAGGATTTTGTTATTAAATTGAGCAGCCTCGGTTGCTTCTGTACCATTGCTACAAATCATTATTTTAGAGGGATTAGTGTTTTTCACAATGGAGGCTCCACAGATTTTCAAGATAATTACTCCTCAGCAGAAAAAATAGAATTGTTTTCAGATCGGTTTATCTTCACACAAGCCATTTCCAGTCTTTTATTTTAAAGGTTTAAACACAGCAGAAGAATTCCTTGATGAGCATGAAGGTTTTTTTAATAGATACTATGGCAGGCAAATTCTTTAATACCCTTTTTAAAAAGGATATTATGTTAAAAGCATATCCTTTTAACATTTTAGGATCAATTTCTACAGTAACAATGACTAGTTTAGTGAATGTTAGAGTATTTTTGTAATAGTCAGACCTTTAAACATGCAGCAGATTGCACATGAAATTCCATAAGATAAATATTGAATTTAGAAAAAGCAATCACTATCCCTGTTGGCTTTGTAACAGTCTATGCAGAAAAAAAGCTAGGTCTACAGGAAGCTCCCAGTAGTAGATAGAGAGCAGGGAAGGATTAAGGTCTATAGGAGTACTTTCTTCTAAAAAAAAGCTTGTGGGCTTATAGAGGAAGAAAACAAGATACAAATGTAAACAAGCCCCAGGGAAGTGAAGCTATGTGGATGTATTTACTTTCCTCTGACAATGAAACCACTAGCAATGGTGTCTCCCTTTTGCTACTGTTTTGTTTTGTTCTTATATATGTGAGAAATGAAGGTGGACTGGCATTAGCAGCAGCCAACTCTTGGAATGGAAGAATTAGAAATGTAAGAGAAAAAAGAAATCAGGAGAAGGAGCCTATCAGAGGTGTTGAAAATTACCAAAATATTTCCCTTCTGTTTGGGACCCCAGCTATTCCTTCCAGTAACACATGAGAAAAGCCATTCCACTTTCACCCACCAAGGGTGAAAACTAAACACTCAACCCTCTCTGAAATGCTTATACACCAATGCACACAGCATGGGGAATAAGCAGGAGGAACTGGAGATCTATGTTCAGTCGCAGGGCCATGATATCATTGCAGTTACTGAGACATGGTGGGATAGTGCACATGACTGAAATGTTGTCATGGACGGTTATGTACTTTTTAGGAAAGATAGAACAGCAAGATGGGGCAGTGGAGTTGCTTTTTATGTTTGTGAGCAACTGGAATGCATTGAGCTTTTCCCAGGGCAGGTGAAGAATGTGTTGAAAGCTTAAGGGTGAGAATTAAGGGGCACAAAAATATGGGTGAAACTGTTGTGGGTGTCTACTACAGACCACCAAACCAGGAAGATGATGTCGACGAGGCCTTCTAAAGGCAGCTGGAAGCAGCCTCAAGATCACATGCCCTGGTGGTCATGGGTGACTTCAACCACCCTGATATTTGTTGGAAAGGCTACACAGTGAGGCATACTCAGTCCAGAAGGCTCTTGCAATGCACTGATGATAACTTCCTGATGCAAATGTTGGAAGTGCCAACAAGGAAGGGCGTACTGATGGACCTTGTACTAAACAACAAAGAAGGTCTGGTAGGGGATGTGAAGGTTGGGGGCAGCCTTGGTGGCAGTGATCACGACATGGTAGAGTTTAGTATCATACAAGGAAGAAGCAAGGCAATAAGTAAGATTGCAGCCTTGGACTTCAGGAGGGCTAACTTTGTGCTCTTCAATGACCTACCTGGAGGAATCCCTTGGGCTAAGACTCTAGAAAGTAAGGGGGACCATGAAAATTGGTTGATTTTCAAACATCACTTCCTCGAAGCTCAAGACAGGTGCATTCCTCTGAGTAAAAAATCAAGTAGAGGAGGCAGGAGACCAGCATGGATGAGCAAGGAGCTGTTAAAAAAAGTCAAGTGGAAGAATTAAGTTCATAGCATGTGGAAAAAGGGAATGATCTCTTGGGAGGGATTAGAGGAATGCTGTCAGGTTTTGTTGAGATTCAACAAGGAAGGCCAAGGCCCTCTTCGAATTAACTCTGGCAAAGGAAGTAAAGGAGAACAAGAAGGGCTTCTTCAAATACATCAATGGTAAAAGGAAGACTAGGGAAAGTGTGGGCCCACTGCTGAATGATGCGGGAGCCCCGGTGACAGAGGATGCAGAGAAGGTGAAGTTACTGAATGCCTTCTTTGCTTCAGTCTTCACTGCCAAGACCAGCCCTTGGGAATCCCAGACCCTGGGAGTAAGAGTGAAAGCCTGGAAGGAGGAAGTCTCTCCACTGGTTGATAAGGATTGTGTTAGAAATCAATTGCATAAACTGCACACACACAAATCCATGGGCCCTGATGGGCTGCACCCACAACTGCTGAGGGAGCTGGCTGATGTTGCTCTACCACTCTCTATCATTTCTGAAAGATCAGGGAGAACAGATGAGGTGCCTGAGGACTGGAGGAAAGCCAACGTCACTCCAGTCTTCTAAAAAGGCAAGAAGGAAGACCCTGGTAATTACAGACCAGTCAGCCCTACCTCCATTCCTGGAAAGGTAATGGAGCAT
>JAAGNO010162783.1:0-10946 GCA_033439905.1 Ceryle rudis
CAATATAGCAATATATAAGGGGGAAATTCCAAGGCTAAAAATCTCCATTAAAACTAAATGAGAAACAAGTACCACATTGCTAGACAAATTAAAATTTAAGTTGAAAAAAAAAAAATTACTATCAAACTAGTAAGGCACAGAACATCATTCTGATCTGAGAAGTATTATGGGAAAGGACAGGTGGTAAAGAAGTAGGAAGAAACTATTGCTGATAATGTGAGCAACATGAGAAATGTAATGACCAGGCAGGGATTCCCTGCCTTGTCCTGTGCTGTCTTGTCCTGTCATCTTATGACATGAATACATTTCTGAATCATCATTTGCTAGTGTGTGTAGATGCAGTGGAGAACAGGGTTTGCCTCTAAAATGACTGATGAAGTGTACAGAAGCTGTTTGTTTTGTGGAGATTGAAGGATGAGGATTTCCTTCCACAGCTTCTTCCAGATGCTATTCTGTGAATTACTCAGTTTTCTGAGCTGACCTTGAGGCCCTTTGCAGGTATTCAGCCAACATAAAGGGTTTTCCAGAACAGCAATGCCTCTGAATATGATAATGTTAGTGATGAAAATTTTCCACAATCCTTAGTTCTACAAATGAAACAGTTCCTGGTTACATGCCCTAGCTCATATCCATAAATCACAAAGTCCTTTTCAGTACAAAACCACACTTGAATCCAGCAAGGTTTGAAATTCAGAGAATTTTAATGGCATTTGATGGTGGTCTGCTTCCATTTCCACTAAATGAACCAAAACCTGAAAAACTCACACATGCCAAATCTGAAACACTAACAACAGACTGAAAAGCACTTCTGACTGATGAAGGTTTGGTATAAACCTTATAGAAGATGTTCTTGAAAATTCCTGAATATGTGAATTCTCTCTTACTGGATCTCGTCTATTAGAATATAACTTGAAGAAAAATCTCTCTGGAGGCAATTAACAAAGCTACATAAAAATCTGTGACACTGAGGACTCACGTCAGAGAGAATGTATTGCTTCCCTGCTTCATTAAATGAACTCACTAAAGCAAGAAAGGAAGGGATGTGTCTCTTCAGACATTTTAGATGTCTTCATTTAAAAAATGAAGAAAAGGAGCTTCCATTCAATAGATTTTTTAGTTGTCTTAAATACAATATACTTTCCAGATGACACTGCAAATTGGCTTCAGCTATTTTTGCAAAATTTGTTTTCATAAGAAATTGACAGGATGGGTTTTTGATATAAAAAACCCATTTTTCAGTGTCTCTGGAGTCATATTACTGGCTTACATGGCTTTATATGAAATCATAATTATCTTGAGACTTCTAAGACTTGCATTTCTTTCCCTGTGAGTTGAATTGAAAACGTCAAGCAAATGAGAGAATTATTTCTATGCATCAGTTCCCATATTAACTTTGTAAACATTCAATGAATTCTGGTTAAATGAAGATTTATTATTTCAGGCTTTCTTTTAGACTCATCTATTTTCTACTGTGGTTTTTCACTGTCTTTATAATAATCCAAGTATTCTGTTTGCTGCTGATTTACTCTGAATACATAATTTTAAAATGGTAGGGATAGCATGAGCAAATAAGCAGACCCGAGAGTATATTTTATTCAGTAAAACCAATTTCATGGTAATGTCTTTTAAAAATACACTGGAGGTCTTTCTTCCCTAAGAGTTCTTACTGATAGGCTTAGAAGTTCTGGTTATGGATGGGAGTGTCTCTCTTGCAGGTGATCAGTGTATAAAATAATTTCTATATAAATAAGATGTAGCAGATTTGTGCAGAAATGACAACATGATCATGGTTAGGGTGTTCTGTGAAATATATCAACTGGTATTGCTTTCTTTATTTTTAATCAAAGTTGTTGTTGCTAAAATGAGGAAATAAACCCGGTTTTGTGAGGCTGACACCTAATATGCAACAGTCACAAACTGGGAAGACAAACAGTAATCGTTTATTTACAGCAACATTTACGTGTTCTTTTGGATTGCCAGTGATAAATTAACAGCCACAGGTACACTAAATGTTTGTCAACAATATAACAACAACAACATACCATAAGCACACACACACTAACAAGAGCAACAATAACAACCTGCCTGTTGTAGGCCCGGCCACCTGGCAAATAGACAAGCCCTTCGAGCATAAATGCAGTGGAGCAAAAGATAATACCATCATGATGAAAAAGGAAAAAAAGAAAACCAACCAAACAAGAATACACTCACAGAAGCATAGAAATGCACCCGAGGAGAAATGTAAAATACACCCGGGGAGTAAAAGTATATCACTCAGCTTTATGCTGAGGTAAACAATCTTACCCACAAGGCGTCCCAAGTTGGGGGGATGGAGAAGGAGTGAATTCGCCAATCTATCCAGTTGTTGGTATGGTTCTGACTTGATCCTGTCCCGAGTTTTGGGCCGAAATTGGGGTGATATATATACTTGAATTTCTACATTAAATCACCAGGGTATACGTGCGGGTGGGGATGACTATAGACAATCTTATCTTAAATCACTTATGCTAATGACACAAAGTCCATTATTTCACACTTGCATGTGTGGAGGTAGTGGTTCCTTTTATTTTAGGGAAAAGGAAATGGGGGACTGGGACCAGAAGGCCTCCACCCCGTTTCACACTCCTCCAGGTATCCAGATAACACCAGATACTGATCTAGTGATGGTTGCTACCTCTCCCAGTGCTGAGCTTCATGCTTCCAGGCATGCAGCTACATGGTGTATGTGACTTGGACTTTGTTCTCTCTACAGTTGTGAATGTTTTTACTGAATTTGTTAGATGTGAAGTCTGCAGACATGTCTGTTCCTTTGCTGTCTGGCACATTGCCTGTACTCACACTCTCTCCAGATCTTATTTATTTTTCTATATCATAATTGCAAACAAGGCTCAGATGAAGTTAGTACAAACATAAAATACTTTTCATAAGATGCATTAAATAACATTTCCTGAAAAGAAACCAGAGAAAACATCCTATTGGCATACTGAATGTGTACTGGAACTATAAATAGTCTAAGACCAAAATCAGGCTTCCCAGGAATATTTATTTTCTTATGCTCTTGTTTACATATGAGGGAGTCTTTGCAAGTCAAGATACAGGAAACTTCAATTGCTTTTGAGCCTTTTGATCAGTATTTTACCACTTGTAACCATAGTTTGCAACAATGATTATGGACTTAACAAAAATAGTTATTAAAATTAATTTTTATAAAAAGCATAAAGTAGTGTAATCATGGCCTGAAATGAAAACAGTTTCACAAATTAAACAAATCCTTAATCCCCATCAGTCTTGTAGAACACTAACATTTTTGGAAACTAGAATAAGTGAAGATCGTGATTTCAGAGAAAACCGGTCACACTAAAATCACTGACCTGTGGATTCTCCAGTGGCCACTTTTTTATTTTACTGCTTCTACTGCCTATTAATTTTCAAGCTTTGCTTTATTTTTGAAAATTCGGTGACATAAACTTCATGTAAGAATAAAAAGATAAAAAATGATCTTTATAACTTTGAATTTGTTGTGCAGCTTCTAATCCTGTGCAGTACAATATGTTCATGATATTTAAATGAACAAGAAGCAGAAAGACAATATAACAAGTTTGGGAAACTCTTGAAGCCAAAGAAGAACAGTGTCCTGGTTTAACTGAGTCAGTGGAATGTGTGCGTCTAAGACAAACTCTGGAGCACTTATTTAAAAATCTTTATTAATCTCTCTTACCTCCACTGTTCATACTAAACCACAAATTTTTCATTTTTTATTTTTTCCTTTCTGTGAATACTTTTAATTTCAGCTGTCAGAGTTGATATGAAATTATAGACTCTAAAGTCAGCAGCTTTCCTCCAGGTATCTTCCAAAGCTTATACCAGTTCTTTTTTGTTTGGTTGTTTGGTTGTTTGGTTTTTTTTGTTAGTTTTTTTTTTGTTTTCCCCTCCAGCTCCAGTTTGCTCCTTCAAGAATGCTGTCAACAGCAGTGAAACTGTATTCAAGCAAAATATCTCCATATATGTCACCTGAAAATGCATCTTCATAGTAATTCTTACATAAATATTAGACAGTCATAAGCTTTAACCCAGGGCAAAAACTGATCAGAATACAAATAAAGAGGAAAATTATGTGGATGTCTTCCTGAATTAGAAAGGAAACTGAAACAATATATCAAAACCATCCATACTGTCAATAAATTTATTTCAGAGGTAACCCCAAACCCGTTACTACGTCCATGTCAAGAGCACTCACTGTTGCTGAAGCTTCGTAGAACTCACTAAAACTTTCATTTGTGTGATCTATTCTACAGCCTTGACCTGGCTTAGTGCTTGGGCATTTGTCTTTTGTTTCATCCTTGTCAAAACTGATTATTCTATTGTTACCATATCTCAAAGCCAAGCCTGCAGTGCAGTTGGACTTGATTTGATTTGGAATGGATCCAGACCAGTTTTAGATGGTGAGGAAGTCCAGACATACAGACTGATCCTTTGATGTGGTTGTAGAATATGTGCACCATGATGGAAACTGCTACCATGCGTAGTCTTCTGTATGTTCCTGGAAAATAATGTTCTGCTGAGTGATATCACTTTCCCACGAGGGTTGTCCTAGATTTGCTCTTACAGCTGTGTTGGCAATAGATTTCTGAGTACTGTGAGAGACCTTGTTTGTATGTCTCACAATCTGCAGACAAAATTTAGTTCAGCATTCTTTTGAGCTGATTTTTTCTTATGGATCTGACTGCTCTTTGCTTTTTCTCCTCTGGCCACATCACATATTTCTGCAAGTGTTTTCCAGCCTTTGGCTGCTCAGTTTTCAGAGGATATTGGTCCAGAGTATATAAAACAAAGATGTATAATCTAGGGACAGGTCTTCTTCCATTTGACAAATGGTCTTCAGGGTTGGACTCAGACATGGCACCTAAGACATGGCCAAGGCACTTCACACTCACAGTCAGAGCTGTTGGCTTTGTATTTAGGATGAGAAGTAATGGTAGCAGGTTGAAACACGGAAAAGTTCCATCTCAACATGAGGAAAAACTTCTTCATTGTGAGAGTGACAGAGCACTGGAACAGGCTGCCCAGAGAGGTCGTAGAGTCTCCTTCTCTAGAGACTTTCAAGACCCACCTGGATCTGTTTCTGTGAGATCGAGGCTGCAGCCGGCAGCCAAGAACAGTCCCATCCTCGAAAATATAGCAATTTCTGAAGTGCCCCAGATTGCCATGCTTTACCATATCCCTGAGCTTGTTATATAGACTGGTCAGAACTGGAAGCTGTGGGCCTTCCTCAGAGTTTAGTTAGTTGTGCTGTAACAAGTAAACCATTTAGTTTGAAGCTATTTTAAGGAATAGGTATAAACCATTTACAAATGCGTTCAGCTCCCATCATCTCCCTGACTAAGGACTGTACCTTATAAATACTTTAAGCAGTTGTCCAATTTCCTCATGATGTCATAAGTAATATAATCTCAGAGATTTATCTCTTGCCCAACCTTGCATAGCCTGATAGAGAAATGAATATATGAAATTTTTAGGCAGGAAAGACACGGGTACTTCACAGGGTATCACAGGGTGTCAGGGTTGGAAGGGACCTTGGAGATCTTCGAGTCCGACCCCCCTGCCAGAGCAGGATCAGAACTGATTTTATTTTTTTCATTATGTTTTGCAAAGAGATCTGCATTTTCCTGAGCATGGTCCTTGAGGTTTGATTTCTCTCTTTCTTGGATGATTGAATTTCACTTTAGAGAGAGAAGACAATTTACTATGGGATAATTCTGGAAAATATTTACAGAAACATCTTTTCACTTGCTATTTTCAGGTTTTGTTATTTTCTCTGAGTTTTGTGTTCATAATCAAGTTAATCCCATGTTAACTCTGATAACTTCAATATCCTAGTGCTATGGTGATTTTTACTGTAAACGTGACTATGATTTCCCTACAGCAAAGAAAAACATCATCAGGGCTCATGTTGTCATATGGTAGTCCCAGCCTTTAACTGAGCACCACACAGCTGCTTGCTCACTCTCTCCCCACCCCCTCACTCTCTGGTGGGATCAGAGGAGAATTGGGCGAAAATGGCAAAGCTTCATGGGTTGAGATAAGGACAGTTTACTAGAACAACACAAAAAGAGCAGTAACAGCAGTAATAACAATAATACTAATGAAATAATGTATAAGCCAAATAATACACAACACAGCATGCCACACCCAAAACTCGTGCCTTCCCGTCTAGCCCTTCCCCAATATATCAAGGATGATGTCAGCATGGTGTCAAATATTCCATTGGCTGGTTTTGTTGGCTATCCTGGCTGTGGCCTCTCCTAGCTTCTTGTGAAAATTAAGGCTATCCTAGCTGAACCCAGGACACATGGAAAAAGTAGGAATGCAACTTTTTGAGACCACCAGCAATACAGCAGACTTTTAGGATAAGTCACCTTGGTTCTTTTTGAAATGAATGATATGCCTTTGATAATTTGAAGAGTTCCTTTTAAATGTCACTGGAACCATAACTGAACTAAATGAGCATATATAATGAAAGATATTGATAGAATTCCACCTGGGAATAGCATTGAACAGTTGTATGAGTATTTTTAATTTGTATTAGGCTGGTATCTGTAAAATATTTATCATTTAAAGGAATAAATATCGTCATAACATTTTTATGATGTAGAATTAATTATTCTTCAGCGTCCTCATAAACCTTGACTCTGTGGCCAACCAACAGATTAAGAAGATGCAATATAAGTGGACAGTCTATTATGTTTTATATCCTTTTTAAAGCATAACAGCTTCAAAAACTCTTTTATGAGTCTTTGGGGACTGATGAAATTTATATAAGCAACATTTTTATTCTCAGTGCGTTTAACATCCTCTTGCAGCACTTCACATTTGTCTGTCTGTGGTTTGATGAGAAATGGTTAGTGCTCAACTTACTGTATCTTTTACTATCTCACTAAGAAGAAAATGTCTCACAGAAATTCACTTTCATTGGGAATTCCAATATTAAGATACACTTGAGCACATTGGTGAAGCTGAAAGAAATCAGTTTATTTTAATGGGAAGTCCTGGAGCAAGTAGGCTTCCTCCTTTTTCAACAGCAAGAGGCTGAGAGACTGGAAGATAAAGAAGAATGGGAGCTGAAAATGTGGTATGTCAGAGCACAGACAGACTGAGAGTGTGTAAGCAGGTATGCCCAGCAGCCTCCTGAGTTTGTTTTTTATTTATGTGAAAATGTGGCTTCCTCATTTCAGAGAGAAGCAACTATCTAAAACAGCCCTCAGTGAGAGTCAAGTGCTGCTCTTTCCTGTAAGTAAAGGCATGGTGGCTTATTTTGCAGTGAGTTGAAGGAGAATTCACAAAAAGATCACAGGCAAATAGATGTCATTGAGGAGATTGTCATGCACTCTCAGTCTGAGTGATCAGAGAGATGTGAGGTCGTGTACCTGGGGTCTACTTTTGAAATAAAATACAAGTGAAACTTAGTCTTTACTGCTATGTATCTCAAGATACATATAAGCAAAACCCTTGCAAGACATATTTATATTTAAACAGGACCTAATTTTCTTCTGCTCATTTTGTTATTGAATTCCTTTTCTTTCCAACTGCATTGGTCAAACAGCTTAAGAATAAATTTTAAATGCTGGTATTTCTTCTGCCATGAAATCTCAGTGCTTAAAACATAAAGTTCTATTAGTTCTAACCCATACTTTGCCTTTTTCTTCCCCTGAGACAACGATGACATATCATTGCAATAGGTGCGTCTACATAGGATTGAGACCATGGCTCATTTAAAAGAGGAAAAACAAAATAGCAAATGAGAAATTCCCTTCCAGGTACTGCTGTTGTTGTTTGTACTTTAAGAACCTAAGAATAACTCATGCTTTCCCAAAGGTGCCTCCAGTATGTAGGAAGCAAAGTAGCCATTCAAAATAACCATAACACTTTTGCTTACAGAAAAGTACACTTTGTTTATCAGTCTATTGCTTATCAGTCTTTGAACAGAGGCGAAATTTCACTGACATTGCTACAGAGAAGTCAAGAGTTGACTGTAATCCACAAAGCATTCCCAAACTAAGTGTGCTAGATACGCTAAGGCTATGTCTATGCTAGTCAATTAAATGTGCCTCGGAGTACATTCAGGTATGGGCTCCGACTGAAAAGAAAAGTACATCGTTATTTATTAGCCCTCATTCTCCAGAGGAGTCTGCATGCAGGGGGATAGCACGAGTGTGCTTTAAGTCCTGAAACAGGCCTGGCAATAGTTTACATGACAGAACAAAATCACACCTGTCAATGTCCTCATAGACAACTGTATTTCAGTACAAGGAACAGTGCCAAGCACAATTTAATTTGCTCATATATGCATATCCACAAAGATCAGGGCATGAAAACAAGCTGTACAAGCCTAGTGTAAAGTGTGTGTGCTTGCTTAGGTGACCAGAGCATTTCAGGTCTTCATAGTTCTGCTATTTTTTACACCAAAGAGAAGTGAATGAAGGACTTACAGGAATTTGAACTTTGCATATAGTAGTCTTTATGAGAAAAATATTATTAAAAATATCTATTTTTGCAATAAAATATTTCTTTTTTTATTTCTAGTTTATTTACAGGAACATAAAAATCTGTTTGCTAGCCATGCTTACTAAGATTTCTAGAGAGAAATTATTTTTGTTGTAGTTCATCAACAAGATAATCAAGATATATCTTGGTTAGTACTATTGCTCTTGATACAGTTGTTACGGTGACAGAATAATTACATTAAAGGCAAATACCTCTTCACCTCTTACTAAACATATATTTCAGTAAATAACATAAACTGTTGTCACGCTGCACATGTCAGACAGCTAGGCGATCAGGCCAAGTCAGCATGGGTTAATAAAGGGCAGGTCCTGCTTGACTAACCTGATCTTCTATGATAAGAAGATCCACCTAATAGTGGAAGGAAAGGCTGTGGATGTTGTTTAATTGGACTTCAGTAAACCTTTGACACTCTTTCCCACAGCATTCTCCTGGAGAAACTGGTGGCTCATGGCTTGGATGGGCTTACTCTTCACTGGATAAAAAACTGTCTGGATGGTAAGGCTCAGTGAGTGGTGGTGAATGGAATTAAATCCAGTTAGTCATATTCCCCAGGACTCAGTATTGACACCGTTTCTCTTTACTATATTAATTAATGATCTAGATGAGGGGATAGAAAGCACCTTCAGTAAGTTTGCAGATGACAAGAAGTCAGGTGGGTGTGTTGATCTGCCTTAGGGTAGGAAAGTGCTACAGAGGGATCTGGAGCTGGATACATGGGCTGATGCCAGTGGTATGAGGTTCAGTGAGGCCAAGTGACATGTCCTGCACTTGGATCACAACAACCCCAAGTGCTACAGGTTTGGGGATGAGTGGCTGGAACGCTGCCTGGCAGAAAAGGATCTGGGGGTGCTGGTCTACAGCCAGCTGAACAGCAGCCAGCAGTGTGCCCAGGTGGCCAAGGCCAAGAGCATCCTGAAGTGTACTGGCAAGAGTGTGGCCAGCAGGACTAGGGAAGTGATCATCCCCCTGTACTCAGCACTGGTAAGGCTGCACCTCGAATACTGTGTTCCATTCTGTGCCTGTCACCATAGGAGAGACACTGAGGTGCTGGAGCATTGTCTAAAGAAGGGCAAATAAGCTGGTGAAGGTTCTAGAGCACAAGTCTTATGAGGAGCAGCTGAGGGAGCTAGGGTTTCTTAGCCTGGAGAAAAGAGGCCTCAGGAGAGACCTTATCATGCTTCACAATTGCCTGAAAGGAGATTGTAGCAACATGGGTGTCAGTCTCTTTCCCAAGTAACGAGTGATAGAACAAGAGGAAATGGCCTCCAGTTGTGCCACAGGAGTGATAGAACAAGAGGAAACGGCCTCCAGTTGTGCCACAGGAGGTTTTGATTGGACATTAGCAAAAAATTCTCCACAGTGATAGAAGAAAAGTCAATAATCTGTAGTGAGTAGGATAAACAATTTAACACATAGTTAAGAATTTGTTAATATTGAATAATAGCTGTCTGGACTTGGCATATATCTTGAGAACACTGCCTACATCTTTGCTAGACCCTTACTGATAAAAGAAGTCATTAAGAACATTACAAGACAGGGCAGCCTTGAAGAAAAGGAAAGGCAGGAAGAGATGGTGGTTGTCAAGCAGGCCAGAGTGGTGTAATTTGAATGAGGTTAAAAGTTTAGAGCTGAGGAAGACTATGAACCTTTATCGAAAGACCACCAGAGTGCATCAGATGACCACTACCAAATTAATGTGCACATGTGACAATGGGCTGAGAAGTATAATGATATGCTGAATATGTAAGAGATTCATGAGAAATGTAATGCATATGTATGTAACCTCTCTATATGAACCTGCAATTTCTAACTCACAGAGCTTGTGATTGCAGGAGCGATCCTCCATATGCCCGGCACTGTAATAAAGAATATCTGATTAATAACTTCTGTTACTGAGTTTTCACTGCGTCAACAGAAAGGTTCGTAAAGCACTGGAACAGACTGCTCAGAGAAGTGGTGGAGATATTTAAAAAACATGTAGATGTGGTGCTCTGGTAACATGGTTTAGTGGTGACCTGGCAGTGCTGGGTTAATCGTTAGACTTGGGGATCTTAAAAGTCTTTTCCAACCAAATGCTTCTATGATTATACTATTACTGCACTGGCTTTTAAATGCCTTTCAGTAGCACCTAATATGATCTTCTCCATAACTTTTCCAGGTAGTGAGGTTAGACTAACAGGTCTGTAGTTTCTTGGGTCTTCCCTCACAGCCTTCTTGTAATTTGGAATAATGTTGGCCAGCTTCCAATGAGTGAGGAATGCCCCAGAGTCCCAAGACCTTTTGTAGATAATCAAATGGGTCTTGCCCCAACACCCTCCACCTCCTTCAGCATTCCAACAACCTGTATCAACAATCCTGTTACCTTACCCAGGTTATGATCTTAT
>JAAGNO010162785.1:0-10904 GCA_033439905.1 Ceryle rudis
CCGGGTTAAGCGGATGGCTGCCGAGCTTAGGCATAACCGGATGGTTTAAAGAGATGCTTATGCATGGGCTGATGATATTGATTGTATTTGTTGTAATATTAATGATTGTACTCTGTATAATTAAACTGGTTAGAAGTGCTGTTGACAAAGCTTTAGCAGGTATTTGGGTGGTTCAAAAACAAAAAGGGGGAACTGTGGGATCTTGGTTGGAAGAAAACGGACACTGTTATCAGGAGCTGTCCTTGAACCATGGAAAAGGCATGAAGGAAGAAGAACAGTGGAGAAAAGGCAATGAAACAAGAAGATAAAGAAGAGCAGAGAAAAACAGGACAAGTTAGATGACAGCCAATCATGTAGTAGATTTAGGCGTGTGAACAGTGTGTGGGCTATCACATGTATCCAATCATCATTGTTGTTGGTGTGTGTGATCAGCGAAGCCTGCTCTCTATAACCAAGGGATGTGTTGTATGAATCTCTCTGATCACTCTGAATCAGTTAACAAACAATTGCAGCAACTCCATGACAACATGCACAAAATTTCTATCGATAATGGGGGATTTGATGCTTGGTTTAGAGGTTTAGGTATTACAGGATGGCTTTTAGATTTAGTTAAACAAGGGCTTATATTTTTGTTAATTATTTTTGCCTTGGTGTTATTTTTGCCATGTGTGTTGCAGTGTTTTTCTCACATGATGGACAATGCTTTTCACAGTGTGGATGGTCCATAAACAAGAAGGGGGAATTGTTGTAATGCCTCTTGATAAGAATGGACATGTGGCCCATCCAGACTCAGTATTGCCTTGACATGTCTGGGCTTGCCCTAATATAAACAGGCCTGAGGATCAAGCAGAGACATGTCAAGGCAGACCAAGCTTGCAATAACAGTAAGCTGAGGCCTGCTAGAACAAGACAGAAACTGTGAGAATATCAACAACAGGATAAGAAACCGCAAGAATGTCAACAACTGCCTTATGAGGGAGATGTGGCTGTGTAGCTTCAACCAATCATTAGTGATAATTAGGTGTATGGACAGGGCATGTAGCCAATAGCAATGTAATGTAGCTTGTGTACTGATATAGAAATGATATATAAGCGGATTGTGTGATTTAAGAAACGCCTTCACCTTAGATCACATTGACCCGTGTTGAGTCCACTCTGGATTCTCCAGCAGCTCCCAACTATTTATTTGGCTGGTCAGGCTGGTGCTGCCCTGGAGGGGGATGGGGATACCTGGGGACACAGGGGACCCACCCTGGGCAGTGCCTGTCCCAGCTGGTCACTCACTGTGTTGGTAAAGAAAATCCTTTCTGTGACTCTGTCCGCTCTTTGTCCCTCTGTGACACCCATGGCTCCCCCCAGCCATGTGCCTGGTGTCCCCAACTAGCCTGACAGATTCATTGGAGCCTTTTATTGCTGTGAGGCCTGAGCCAGAGCCCACAGTGAGGAGCATGTGGCTGCAGGAATGGGACCCCCTGAGACCACCCAAAGGGACCCAGGCATCTGGGGAGGACCTAGAGATGGGAGGGATGTGATGTAGGGGGTGCAGCCTGGCTGGTGGCAGGGAGGGGACATTGGTGTTTGGGGAGCCTCATGGAGGATCTTGGGGATGGGGGACACATCAAAGGGAGGAGTAGGAATCTGGGGAGCACAAGGGTGCGCTCAGGTCCCCTGTATCACACCAGTGGTTGCAGTGGTGACAGCAGGGAGGGGACAGGACTGTGATGGCAGAGGGGACGGGGTCAGGGTGATGGGAATAGTGGCCGAGGAGCCCTGAGACCCATGAATCACAGACTTGTACAAGGTCAGACTCACAGAGGACCTAGGTGGAAGGGACCTCAAGGACTCTCTGGTCCAGACTCTCTTGGGAAAGTGAAACAAATAACCCACTTGAAACTCAATAGCCAGTGTGACTATTAAGCAGGTATTCTTTATTACAGCACTGGACGCACAGGGGATCGCTCCTCCTAAAAGGTGTGCACCCTAGAGAACTAATTGTGCAGCTTCGATGTGAGAGGTACATACATATCCATAGCATTTCCTGCAGTATGAGGGTTTAAGCAAATAATTTCCCAGAATCCATTTGCATAGTCCATTCCCCTTCAGTGCATGCGCCCTGCCCCCTTGAGGGTCTTTTTGAGGGTCTTCAGAGGAAGGTTCAAAGTCTTCTTCACCGATGAACTTTTGAACTCGGTTTAGGGCACGTGCTCCTTGCAGTCTCGATCAGCTGACAACTCACCAAGCTGGTCTGCTCTGGTTTAGCTCCCTTATCAAGCAAGAAGGATACTTGTTGCATCTGGTGTGGGGAAAAGCTAACAGAAGTTCTGCAAAATGTAACATTTTCATAATACATTTAATCCTTATTTTACAAAGGCTAGGTTGTCTCTTATCAGAATGCATGCAAGCTTGCAAAACAATTCCTGGTAAGTCATTTATCAGGGCTTTGTACAATAATTAGTTTAGGTTAGTATCAGAAGTTGACAGAGACAAGACCAGTAAGGTTTCCTTACCAAAGGAAAGGTTTCCTTCTCTAGAGACTTTCCAAACCCCACCTGGATCTGTTCCTGTGTGGCCCTGCTCTGGCCAGGGGTGTTGGACTCAATGATCTCCAGAGCTCCCTTCCAACCCCTACCACTCTATGATTCTTTCTGTGATTCTATGAAAATGCAGGACTTTCTGAGCTTCAGAAACATAGGGTTCTGCCTTTGCTGCTGAGACACCTAACCAGCCCCCAAAGCTCATTTTCAAGGCCCCAAAAATACAGCATTTCTCTGTTTACAACAACGGCAACACAGAAATTAGTCCACAATTTTGCTCCCTAAAACACAGCACATAAGGTTTTGGGTTGGGTTGTCAGGTTTGTTTTTTTTTCCAAGTCCCAAAACCGAATGTTCTGAAAATGCAGGACTTCACCTGGTTTTAAGCTTTGAAAATGCAGGACTCCCACTCTGGTTTTCAGCCTCAAAAACTTCAAGATCATTGAGTCCAACCTCCACTTAGTCTTCGATTTGAAGGTTGAAAATGGCTTAATTCACCTGTATTTCAGCTCTACTCCAGCACCACCATCAATCACCACGTCCAATAGACTCTAAACCCCTCCTGGGACTCAGCAGCTGCGGCCCTCCCCAGGGAGCCCCCGCTGAGATCCGTGCCAGGGGAGGAACAGAGGGGAAGGAGGAGGCACCCCGTGGGCTGCAGGTGGGCTGCCAGAGTGTCCCGCTGAGCAGGGCCGGTATTGTGCCTCCTGAGGCCAGGAACTACCCAGGAAAAGTGTCCCCACAGCAGCCTGGGGGGAGGTAGCTCCAGTGCAGCACGTCTCGGGGCGCAGGGATGGCCATCAGCCCCCTCAGTCCTCAAAGGGGATCCCCCTGAGACCACCACAAGAGAAACCAAAAGTGCCATTTTACCGACAGCAACAAAACAAGAAATAATACAACCAGAGAAAGCTGAACCCAAATAAACCAAGCCTGGAGGAAAAAGCCAATCTCCCCAAGCAGACACAGAGCAAAGAAGTCCATTTTGTCCCATGGAAATGCGCTCTTCTAACTGATGTAGAAGTGAAAACAAGGCAAAGAGAAAATGAAAGGTGGAAGGAAAACAGCTGGAACACTTCCCCACTGGGCATCTGAGTGCCCTAAAGAAGGGTTTGCCGCTGGTGTCAGCTCCAGACTCCTTGACCATGTCCAAGGCGGGGTGGGGATGAGTGGCTCTCAGAGGGGTTACTTTTCTAACCCTTCTGCCACTCCTCTCCCCACCACTCATTCAGGAGCTCCTGGGGCTTGCGGAAGAAGAAGCCGAAGGCAGAGCGAAAGTGCAGGACCTCACATCCGCGTTCAGCCCCTGCCACAGTGGCCCAGCATGAGTTACCCACCGCAGTCAGGGATCTGCCATGGGAGTGAGAGCCACTCAGCAGGTGTCCCAGTCTCTCCCATACAGAGAGCTCTGAAGAACCAGCCCTGTTCCACACAGGTGTCCTACAGTCATCAGTTTGAGTTGAGGCATGGGAAGAGACAGCCATGAAATCCCATCCTCTTTTCCCTTCCCTTTTTCACATGGAGGATTTTCTATTTATTCCGCGAGCAGGGGGATGTGGGAGATATGTCTTGGGTGATTGCAAGGGAAGCCTGCCAGCCCTCACATGAACATTTTTCAGTTCTACTGGGTCACTGGCTGTGTTCCCACAGAACAGATCACAATGTGTAAATATATTAACACACCCAGGTCATCTCCTGACATTTTCTCTCTTGGGAGCAAGGAGACATGGGTCTCTCTCTGTCAGACCCCAAAGCAGCCTTGCCACTGGTGGCCAGGGTCTGCCTTGAAGGAAGGGTTTCTCTGCCAGCCACCACAGTGCTGCCCCTTCACAAACCCTGCTAAGATCACCCAAGGGACCACAGAGCTGAGACTGTGATAGCTCCTGGGGTAGCACCAGCCAGTATGCCTCTGTCAGCAAGCAGACTCGACAGAGCAAGGCCAGAGGGGCAGAGGTTGTGCAGGAAGCCAGAGGGGATCCTTCCAGAGGACGGAAGCAAGTAGAGGTACTGCGTGAGAAAAAGGCATGAGAAAAAAATGGAGTGGGTCTACTTTCCAGAATGTGTTAAGATTGCAGCTGGAGCTGGGACAGTCCCTTGTGGGACAAGGGCACCTCAGAGAAGCAGAAGTGTCTGTGGGGTCATACAGGCTTCAGGGTGTGGGGCACAGTTGGGTCAGGACCTTCTGCCTCCCTGGGGGTCAATGGGCCGCCAATGGGTGCAGCAGCATCTTGCTGCTTCGAGAGGTTCCTGCTGAGTTCCCATGCCTGGGCTGAATCTCTCCTTTGTGGTGGTTAGGAGAGGATCATTCCTTGCATGAGCTGGAATGCTCTGGGTCTTGCAGCCAGGTACAGGGGCTGACTGCCCAGGGCTGCCTGTGGACTCCATCTCCTGGGGCACTGACCTTCACAGGCATGAGAAGATGAGAGAGCAGAAAATGCCCAGGGGACAGAGTGGGCTGCTGGCCCCATGGGGAGCACCAGCCAGGGTGTTAAGCAGAGAGAGGCTGTGGGTTTCATTCATGTAAAAATAACATAAACTACCTAGAAATATCACAGGGTCCTGCAGGTCATGGCTGTTTCCTGCAGGAATTTGCATACAAAGGCTCTGCTTTACAAAGAGGGGTGCAAAGGTTTATAAATGATGCCCCAGGAAAGACCAAAAGGCTTGAAGAAATGCAGATGAGTAGGAGGCTGCCTCGGGGAAGGGGTTCTGGTGCTGAATTCACGGCCAGGTGCTGCCAGAAGCCCCCCACCCCCTCCACTCTGGGGTGCATCCTTGCTTCTGGCAGAGTGCTGAGCCCAAGGGTCATGAGACTTCTAAGCTGAAGCTGTCCCCACTTCAGGCACCAGCAGAAAGGCACTGAAGAGGAGCTGGGGTTTGTCACCAGGGCCTTTGGCCAAGTCCACCAGGCACCACTGCCCTCATGAGGAAAGCAGGTCAGGCACTCAGCTCAGCACGGCCACAGCAGTAGCACTGGTGTGAAAAGGGGCTCGCTGGAGGGTTGAGGTAGCATTAGAAAACCAGAGGCACTCAAATCCACATGCCCACCTTCCCAAAAAGGAAGCTGCTGCAAGCCTTCTAGAAAGCAGGAGTGAGCAGGGTCAACCCCACAGATCCTGTCATGACCTTTTTGTTAATGCTGGCTGCAAACATCCTCCATTTCCACAGGCAGTCAAAAACATCTTTTCCAGCAAGCACCATTGATTCACTCATACACAGCAGGATAGAAGCTCGTGTCGTAGCACATATCATCATCTCCTGCCTGGAGTTCTATTTGGATTTGTTCTAGGCCAGTTCTGGCAAAAAATACTGTTCTGTGCTTGCTGGCCAGCCAGGGCTGAAGGCAGAGGGAGAGATGTGAACAGACACTCCACATGTGTCCAGCTGGCAACAAGAAGCAAGCCGTTACCAGCACAGGAGCATGACCTCCTCTGCCAGGCAAAAATTGCAGGATTAATGACATGCTTGCACAAGCACCTAATCAATCTATTCACAAGCACCCGATACTTTTACACACAAACACCCCCATGAAATTATGTACGAGTATCCAGTTACCTCACACAAGTGATGCAGGGTCCAGTGAGCTCATGCGTGTGTGCCCAATTAATTTATACCTAAGCATCTAGTTACTTTATGCACAAGCACCAGGGAAGTGGTGAAGTCATCATTCCTGGAGGTCTTCAAAAAACAGGTGGATGTGGTACTTTGGGACATGGTCTAGTGGTCATGGAGGTGTTGGGTAGATGGTTGGACTGGATGATCTTGGAGGCCTTTTCCAGCCTTAAGAATTCTGATTCTACCTAATTTATTTACATGTGACATCCCATTAATTCATGCCTAAGTGCTCAATCAGGTCACACATGAGCAGCCATTTCTCACGTGTCCCATCAGCTCCTGCATGAACACCCATTTAATACATGCACAACTGCTGTGGTGGACAGAAACTGCAGGGTTCAGGTTGCTGGGGCCATCACATGTCAAAATGCCAGCCAGTGAGAGAAGCCCATGGACCAAGGATAGAGTCAAGGAAGAGCTGTGAGAGGAGGTGCCACATGAGCAGCTGTTCACTGGGATATCTAAGGAGGCATGGGGAGAAGACCCCTGAGTAGATACGCACCTGGAGATACACTCCTGGACAGAGTAACTCCACAAGGTGGAAGGGTCCTCTACTTCTGGGGGGTCTGCAACCGGTGAAGGACATGTGCTAAAGCAGCGATGGCAGTATACAACCCCAGCTTCCCGTGCTGCTGACATCTGCCTGAAGGAATGGGGATGTGCTGAGAGCAGCCTACAGCATTTTAGCATTTAGGGGGAGGAAAACTCTACTAAAATATTTAATTCCTCGTGTATCATTTTTTTTTCTTTTTATCTCAATACCTAAATCAGTGATTAGAAGTCTGTGGTAATTGGCAGTTAAGTGAAAATTCAGCAAATTGAGACCGTTGTGCCTGTTCACATTGCTTGTGCTGAGTCCGAGTATCATGTCCCCTACCCGTGCCTCATCTGCCCCGGAGCCAAGGGCACTGAATGCCTCCTGGCTGCTCTTTGCTTTGATGTCTCTGGCTGGGAAGCTGGCAGAAGTGGCCTTGGTGCCACAGTAATGCTCCTGCCCTGTCTGACTGGAGGGACTAAGAGATGGGCAGGAGGGAAGGAAACCAACCCCCTTCTTTCCTGCAGCCTGAAGACCGATCACCAGTAAGCGAGACACATCTCTGATGCCACATTCCCAACCTTTGTCACGTCTTGGTGCAGGGTCATCTCTGGCGCTTTTCCACTGAAAATCTGGGTTTTGGGAGCACCAGAACTACTTTCAAGATCTATATTCTAGCAGGGCAGTCCACAAACACCCCTCCTGGCTCCCCAGAGCACCAAGGGGCTGACAAGCACAGTCTGTATCAGCTCAGCCCTTGGAAAAAGGCAGACGTGCCTTTCCCTGCCTGTGCACCCAGTGCCTGACTTGGCCTGTCAAGGGTTCAGCACTTACCCCATCTCTTGTCATAAAGGGTTGCACCAGAAGCAGTTTTTGAGCTGAGGAGGTCTCCGTTGTGTGCAGTTTCTCTTGCAACTGGCAGCAGCAGGCATTTCTAGGTGACAGGCTTTCATGCCCAAAGCTAACACACCGTTTGCTTTGGCTGGTCCAAATAAACACAGCACACACTCTCTTCTGCTTGACTCGATTACACCCTGGCTATCTCCCATGTCTCAAGCACTGGTTTACTATACAGGGTTTAAGCTGTGGTTGCAAGGCAGAACTTCTGCACGAATAAATTGTCACAAAGTGTGCACTACACGACTATTGACACAATAAATGTAGGCTCTGACTTGGCTGTGCACAGTCACACCACTGTCACCACATGCCTTGCTGACATTTATGCCACCTAGCGTACTCTAGCCAGGGGGTGTGCACTGTAGACCAGGATGGAGGATATAGATATAGGTATAAAAATACGGGTATGTATTTACATGAGGTCAGCTACACTGTAAAAACCATCCAAAGAAAAACTCTGGTTTTAACTAAACACAAACCAGACTTTTCCCCTTTTCAGAGAGCAAAACAAACTGCTTTGACTCTCCTGATGTTTACCAGGTGAGAACATGCAGCAGGCAGTGAGCATGCTTCCAAGATCTGGTCCTCACTTGGACAAAAGCTCTTTTGGCAGTCAAGGAGGCAGAGCTCCATCCATTTGTCCACCTCACCATGCTTGTGGCATCCATAACACCTGCAGGGCAGGGGCAGAAATTAGATGGGGCATGCAGGAAAGCCCAGCTCTTCTTGGACAGTAGCTGGGTGGGATACCCCCAACACCAACACTGTACAATTGTTGTATGTGTGGAATAGTCATAACAACTGCCTCAGAGATGGGTGTAGGGTTTTCCAGTACTCGTTTCACTGGATTACTAGTGAAGTTAAGACATGTCCTCCACTGGATTAAGTAGGATCAGTTCAGGTCATTGCTGAACTCCTGAATATAATGTGAGGAAAAAAAGAAAAAGCAAACCACGTATCTGCTCAAAATATAAAATGAAACAAGGGCAGCACAGACCTGTTCTCAGTACTGAGTAAAAGAGGGTTAACTTTTCCTTACTAGAAAGGTTAGAACGAGCTACAGAGCAAAGTCACTTTTTGAGGGTTACTTGGCTGTGAATCTCTTTCCACAAGGCTACATTAAGAAAATGAAGCAATGGTCACAAAGTGCTCTGCAACCCAGTGACAAAACCCCAGTTTGAAGATAGAACTGACTGCATTACAACTGCCTTAGCAAGGCAATGATTTTCAAGGTTCAACCATCAACAGAATAAAATCCTTAAAAGACCAGATTAAGGGTCTTTTGCAGCAAACACACTTGGATTCAGTGACTAGGAAAATCCCTTCCCATGTCCCCATTACCAGTGTTTTCATACAAGGTACTGCTATCAAGCCAAACGGCCTTTTATATATGTGTACTGACTTTAAAAGAATAACTACATGCATAAATTAACCTACACCAACAGGACACAGCATCAGAAGTTTGGAAGTTCAGTCTAAGCTTAAGGCATTTGCAAAACTCAATTCACACCCACGAGAAAGCAGCAAAGAAACAGCTCTGCCAATTAAACGAGCTCTGCCACGCGTCAGGTTATAACGGCTCTAATAAAGAAAAAAGCTCCTAACAAAATGTTTACGCATGTAAATGTATGTAATCACATATGTGACTATCAAAATGGCCCCTCTATGAAGAGGGACCCCGATCGGGATGCCGACCAAGTAACGACAATCGCACCAATATGGCTACATGTCATTCTCCTTTATTGCTTCACAAGTACGTGCTTATATAGTCTGTCAGGCCATCCATGCGCACATCTAAATTATTTTATTGGTCAACACCTACGTGCTACATGCGCCAAGCCTTATGCATATTGGCTAACTATAGCTGGCTACATACCAGGTGCACACCTCCCTTGCAGTTAACCCATTCTATTCAGGTTCTGTGCTTTCTCTTGCTCTATATCTCTTACTATTATTTCTACTCTAAGCTTTAAGTCAGTGTTGTCCAATCCTTCAAGAGCCACTGCAATTCCTTGATCAAAAAGGAATTCCTCTACACCTATACACTTGTACTAAGAAAAACTACCTGCGCCAGAGGGAGGACTCTGGGTGCCGAGGCTGAGCCAGACACACTTACTGCACCGGGCAGAACACACCTTTAGGTGGAAACACACTAAATTTTAAACCAAAAAGGGTAAAATTGTAGCTCTCCCCCACAGTAAAGCTAGCTCTTTTGGAGAGCTTCAAGTAAAGATGTGTGACATGCCCTAGGTGAGGGTGACCCTGCTCTGGCAGGGGGGTTGGACTCGATGATCTCCAGAGGTCCTTTCCAACCCCATCCATTCTATATTTCTACGTCAGAGCAGATTTGCTGACTAAGCAGAAGCTGTGCAGGATTCACCCCTTTTGCAGAGATACTGAAATCCAGGAAGATTTAAAATCAGTCCAAGATTTCTCTCTTTGGGCATTGCTGTGCTGGTACCAGTGCTGTTAGGTAACTACCATTTTTCAGCCTACGCATCATTTTTTCATTGCATGCGTTTTGCTGAGCAGTGTTTAGTAACTTTCTGATTTGCAACAGAGAAACTGGTGGATAAAACAGCTACTACTTTTCCTGAGTTTTACCAAAAACTGCCAAGTCATGCATACAGGTCCTCTGGTAGCTGCAGAACAAATCCTGGTTCCTTGTCCCTCATTGCTCACAAGAGCCAAAATGGAAAACCCTTTAACTTCCCCTGCATCTGGAAAATTAACAGCTCAGCTCCACTCTTTATTGCTTACACAGTGAGAAACAAAAACTGTGCCGTGATAATGATGCTACACCATGAGAAAGCCAAGAGCTCTACTGTGACGTTTCTCAGGGAAGTATTCTGATGCCTGCATTCGTGAAACTTCAAAAGTTCCATTTTTCTATGATGAGAAGCGAACCAAAATAAATCCTTCCATGTTACCTGCTCTCCTTGCGAAGCTGGGAACACCTGAGCAGTACTTGGTGTTGTTCAACCTACCCCCAAAAACAAGCCAGAGATGCTATTCAGGGTGTTATCCAGCTGTAGAAAAGTCTGATAAATATAAAGGCTTCATACATATACCTGTTGGTAATTGCTGGTCTGTAATGTAGATCTGCTACAATCTTTGTATAGAAAGAATTCATGGGAAGAGCAGTTGTTGAGGATTGCAAAGCACAGGTTAAATGGAAGGAAGCTGAAATGGCATAGACACTGCCTCCCCAAAACTGTTCGAGCATGTAAATCATAAAATCATAGAACATTTTAGGCTGGAAGGGACCTCTAGAGGTCATCTGGTCCAACCTCCCTACACAAGCAGGGACATCTCTACCTAGGGCA
>JAAGNO010162786.1:0-10862 GCA_033439905.1 Ceryle rudis
AATATAAACATACAAAATAAAGCCTCAGGGTTTGGTTTTTTTTTTTTTTTCTTGACAACTGCCTGTCAAAGAGTACAAGTTATAAGCAGCCCTTTGGAAAATTCGAAGTCAGAAACTCATCTTGTAAAATATTAACTAATTAATTGCCTAAGACTTTTCCCTGCAATGCTAATTCCCTTTATAGACGCACTTTTGCTAAGGTAGTAGTGGCAGAAGATTGAATACAGCCTGTGAAGCACGTAACTAAAAGGAAAGCTTCTGAGAGATGTTGGCAAAACTGACAGTTATATGTGTGTGTAATTAATGCCTGTGCAATTAACTCACCTTGTCAGGATGTAGGGGGTAAAATTGGCTCCTAATATATATATAATGCTAAAGGTACTGTACACACATTTAGTGACAGAACAAGAGGAAATGGCCTCAAGTTGCCCCAGGGGAGGTTTAGCTTGGATATTAGGAAAAATCTCTTCCCCACAAGCGTTGTCCAGGCCTGGCCCAGGCTGCCCAGGGCAGGGGTGGGGTCCCCGTGACCCCTGGAGGGGTTTCCAAGCCGAGCTGTGGTGCTGAGGGCCATGGGTTAGTGGTGCTCTGGCAGTGCTGGATTAATGGCTGGACTTGATGATCTGAAAGGTCTCTTCCAACCAAAACGATTTTATCATTCTATGAGAAAATGAATTAAATGTAGCACGTTTTGTTTGCATCACTTAACTACGTACTGTAGTGATAGTCAAGGCATTATGAAGTTCAGGAGTCCACTATTAACTTCATGCTCCTAAAGTCTTTTAACATTGCCATAGCTACTGAACATGTATAGAGGAATATTTTACTACAAAAACTTCTAGGAGCAAGCAGACAATTACAGCACAGGATAAACTATTCTTTTTAGGAAAAAAATACTGGTCCTTTGGGCTGGGATCACCAGCAGAGGCCGCTTGGCAGTGCTGGTTGTACAGCTGCTACACACATCTCTTGAAGTGACTCTGGTTAATCAAAACTATCCAAATAGGAGCTCTTTGGCAACTCAGGCACATCCTGAGTAAAATAATTTATGCAAAACTCACGTGAGGAGCCGTGCAGGACAGCGACCTGCAGCAAAGGACAGTGCTGTGCGGCTGGGAGCTGTAATTTCATCTGCTGCCACAGCTGGAACAGGCTCAGACAGATGTTCACATCCTTCTTTGGCTTTTGTAGTAACTTCTTCAGTATAGATCCCCCAAACTGATGTCCCTCTGTCCTGTACATTTACTGAGCTAAACCACCAAGTTCTTGTTTTCCTAAATTTACATGCTCTAGAAGTTAGTCAGGCTTTCACTACCACAGCCGAACTAGAATGATATTTAAACAGAATACCTGTAAATTAAGATTATTACTGTCTTCTATAAAGTCAGAAACCCTTGGTGCACTGTTTAGTGGTGGGTTTGCCAGTGATGGGTTAATGGGCTCAATGATCTCGAAGGTCTTTTCCAAGAGAAACAGTTCTATGATCATTACAAGTAACTGCTGATTTAAAGGAGAAAAGTAAACCCAGAAAAGTTCTGAAGGATGAGCATGTCACAATATCTAATATCATGGCAGGAAAACATGACTAGAAGCCATTCAGTGCTTCAGTGGGTATGCTGGTCTTGCGCAACATTCTGTGTGCTCGTGATTATGTCCAGTATTAGAAGATCGGCTTTCTCAGCAGAGACTCTTCCCACAGCTTTCCTCATCGTTCAGGGAGATCATCTGATAGGATCAGCCTAAGCTGACCTGTAAAATCAAGTGTCATCGCCGCTGGGAATTTCCATGTGACATAACATCTACAAGAGAACGGCGGTGCCTGCCATGCCCGTCTGGGCTGATGTAATTATTAATTAATTCTTCGAGCAAATAGCCACTAGAAAGATAGAGATCATGTGGAAAAATATTGGCTCCCTCCATGGTTAAGCATCGATGAGGTTTAGCACCGACCTGTAGTGGACAGGAGGAAAATGGAGTTGCTGGCAAGGTCAGCTTGAGCTGGCTGAGACCTGATACACATCACGGGCACCGATCAGGTACCTCTTTCCAGAAAATGAATATCCTCGTGAGCTCAAGTTTCCAACAAGTGAGGCAGACGCTCCAAGTCTCTTTAGTTTTACTACTGTTTCACAGAAGGAGAAGCATCACTTCTTACTTTGCGTTAAATGTGTATTGTTGGGAAGAACTATTTGAAGAGATGACGATTTCTTACAAGTAACCACGATAAATACATTTGTTTCACAGGACAGGTTAGAAGAATCATGGATAGCACCTGCAGATGATTTAAGTATCGCTACGGATATCCTTAAAACAGATAAAATGGGAAGCTTCTATCCTCAAAAAAAAAAAAGTAAGGGAAGAAAAGCTAACTAGTTGACACAGAATAATGATTTGCCAGGAAAATGTGCCGTGTGACAAAAGTGGCAAAGGTAACGATGGTAAATCTAGTTATTAAATATCAGAGAGAAGCGTTACGGAAAATAAAACAGCAGCAAGAGACTTTCCCCTGGAAAACAGATTATAGGAAGAAATACACATCTCTGTTTAAGCTTCTGCAATCTATAAATGTGAGGGAACAAATGCGTGAGAGCTGTGAGAGTTAGATAAGGAAAACAGAAGAACCATGAGTATTACTGGTTTGAAAGAAAATCCACCTATTCTTGAATCTTCCTAAAAGAAATCATTTCAGAAAGACACTGGGAGGTGATGTCTGAAGATGTCCTTGGGTACTTTTCCTAGCTGGGTATAAGCACCGTGTTGAGAGCTCTGATTGAATTAAATGCTTCATTCTGACTATGTGCGTTTCTTCTTTGTAATTTAGACTCAGTTACCTGAAGCATTTACCTGAAGATCTGATCAACTGAGTGTTGATCAGAATATATCCCAAACTGGCTTACTGAGAGAGTTGGGGGTAGAGAATAGAAGGCTGGAGGGAGACCTTATTGCAGCCTTTCAGTACTGAAAGGGAGTGGATAAGAAATATGGGGACAGTCTTTTGAGCAGGGCCGGTTGTGACAAGACAAGCGGTGATGGTTTGAAACTAAAAGAGGAGATTTAAACTGGAGAGAAGGAAGAAATCTGTTACACTGTGGGTGGTGAAACACTGTCCCAGGTTGCCCAGAGAGGTGGTCGCTGGCACCATTCCCAGTCAGGCTGGATGGGGCTCTGAGCTCCCTGCTCTAGTTGAAGATCTAAGATTTAGAGAGCCAGAATTTTGAAACACAGTCTTTTCAACTCATGAAAACACACCTGGAGACCAAAGGAGATAGTGCTGTGCTGTTTCCCTTCTCCACCCATCCCTGGGACACTGTTCTCTGGCTTGCCTTTCAACTTTGAACCTTTCCACCAAAATACTTGCTGATCTGAATTCTGCCATCTCCCAAAGGTGTCTGGCAAATGGAAAATACTTGCCTCTTGATGGGAAAACGAGTTTAGTGGAAAAAACCAACCCACCTCTGTATTAAATGTAGTCCTGGGGGGACATTTCAGTGATACCTGATTTGAAATAAAATGACACTGGTAATTTAGGAAACGTACAAGGGGATAAAAGTGGTGCTCTTCCCTCAAGGGTAGGTTATGGGGGATATTTCTGAGGTTTTTCTTTTAGTTACTGTAAGCAGAGCAACTCTTATCTAGTCTTTTATCTTTCAAGATTTTTTGCAGGTACTGTTTGAATTCAGGCTCTGGCAGTAAGGGAGAAATAACTGCATTAAAATCCGAAGGTTCTCAGTATTGTTTTTCGCTGAAGTGGAGAGCTGCGGGTATTTTGCAGAGGAATAAAGATAAATGCTGCTGCCTTTTCCATTTCCTTGCACTAACTGCCTATTTTTTGAGCCAAGTTTCTAACGTGTTTCAGCACTGAGAAATCACACGCTGTATCTCAGCTTTCAAAGGGGAGCATGAACATCCTGTGATGCTTCTGCCACGTATCAGAGAAATAAAAACAAAAGGATAAGTCTTAGAGAGGATCTGTAACTAACCTGCCAGAAAAGAGTGCTCTGGAAATCGAGGAGAATGCTGTCAAATGAGATGTGACATATTTGACTTGTCTGGTTTTGGAGATGGACTGAGTCTGTGCTACCTTCTCATGACTCTCAAGCATCAAGCTTCCAGATAAAGCCGGTGGCTCCAGTATTTGAAGAGGCAAAATTTCCAAGGATGCTTTTAAGGGTGGATCCAGAGTGTTCTAATACCTTTTTCAATGGAAGGATCTGATTTTTGGGGAGGACGTTTGGATTTCTGATGTAACTCAGATGAAATAAGGTGTCTATTTGGAAAGTGATGGTAACTGCTGAAATTGAAGCCACCCTCATACTGGCAGGTTGGAAGACATCTCTTATTTCTGCTTCCAGCAGCAGCAGAAGATGGGACGATGAAGAGAACCTAGAAATACTTTGCTAATCTGAACTGGGTTTTGATATGCCTGTTTTCTGATATATTTTTTTTCCTCTTTGATTTTTCTTTTTCTTCCATAAATTTGAAAAGATGGAGTTTTTGGCTTCATATGTAGCCTTAATACTAAGACACATCTCAGAAGTCTGGTCAAGGTAAGAAGGGCTGATTTTTAAGGTTTTAAGCCACAGTTCAGTTGCTGGTGTAATGACAAAGAAACACTGAAATGCTACTCTAGGAAGGCACCGTAATCCCAAGAGCTGAGAGGACAGATGCAGCTGGTCCTATAAGCACTGCATGGGATATTTTTCATACTTGAACTGCTTCTGAATTTGGGGAGGAGGATAATTTTGAGTAGCCAGTCAGTAGTGCAAATTGATTAAACAACTTAGTACATAAAAAGAGTTGACTAGTAGATTACCAAGCATACATATATGAAAATACAGCTTTTCCCCCTGGAATGGCATGGACTGCTGAGAAACGCTGAGAAAATTAAACTGCATACATAATAAAACACTGTTCTGCCACAAATACCAACGTCTAGGAGGTGCGGAACTTGCACGGCCTCACACCTGACCTTTCAAACTGCAATGGAAGCTGGCTGCAGATTCAGAATCGCCTTACCCAAAGTTGTGCCAATTCCCTGACATGGAAATCACCCTCTGCAACTCTGCCAACTATTTATTCCTTGCCAGTTTGAAAGCACTTTGCTTTTTGGAGCCATTTTATTCAGGCTCACAGGAAAATGCAAGAAACAAGCTTGGGTTTTGGGGTTTTGTTTTTTTTTTTTTTGCTTCAAGCTGGCTGTGAAAATAGATGTGTGTAATATAGGGAAATGAAGAAACAGAATCTGATGCCTGTTTTCCAAAGTGTCGCTTGAGAATATAAAACAACAATTGGAGAGGAAAGTATCTTCTTGTTTTGTTAACTGGTGCTCCATTTCATTTCTTCCACTTCTCCCTTAAATCCTCGAGGGAAAAAAAAAAATGGATTTCAAATGCTAATTCATGTTTTAGACTTCAAGCATGATTAAAGATGACTGGATGGGGAGAGGAAAGGAAATAATATTTGATTTTCAAGTTTGATAAGGAAGACAAGAAGAGAGTATGGAAATTCTTTTATGTCTCCTCCTCCAAAACAGTTCAAATTTACCTCGTCTAAAACCTTAAATCAAACTAATGAACTGTGCCATGTTGTCTTTAACTGCAGAGTGTCATGAACCATAAGTACTGACTAGCATATTTTAGGAGTAAAGAATGGGTTTGTTGATCTTCCTTATGCTTGGTTTTAGGATATTTATTTAAGACTTGACCATCCAACTTCCATTTCTCACTGCATTTGGCTTTCAAAAAATGACAGCGAACATGAAGTAATTCTTGTTTCATCTCCACATCTGTCCTTCTTAGCGGGCAAAATCAGAACGTCTCCCAGCACTGATGAAAACTTTCCTTTTTGTTTTAAATTCTCTGGTTATACATTATCATACAGCAATTTCTGCCATATAGGGTTTGATTTCCTTCAGTTTGGAACATCTGACCTTTACTATTTTATCCTGGTGTGCTCTGACTGAGGCAGAGGAAATGCCATGCAGTTTAAAATCATTAGCTGGAAAACCTTACTTGTTTGTTTTAATACACTCAGTTGTTGTTGGATCGACGTCTAATCAGAGCACTTTCAGTATTAACGCCAAATAATGTTCGTGATCATATTCTCGAAGATGTAGGATGTAAAGTGTCCCCCTCTTATCCTAGATCCGAGCACAAGCAGCCCTCAAAAAAACCAGACTGGATTTTGTGGTTACTTAGGTAGATATGAAGTACCACAGAATATGTAATTATTCCTTTTTTTTTTTCTTCCATATTGAACCCTACTTGTCAGCTTGTGCAGCAATCGTGTGGGTCAAGAGGCAGTCACTCAGCTATTGTGGCCCATGTATTTAGCATATGATAAGGCCAAGCCACGTGGGGTGTACGCAGATAATGGATTTATAAGCTCAGCTGTTGCCAGGCGTTTATAAATTGGCTGATAAATTTGATATGCTTGAAGTCTGAAGTGTGGGATTTATAATGGGACAGAGCTGGAGGCCCCAGTCTCACGAGGTGTTTCTTCTCAGTTGCAGTTGGACAATCCTTTTTGTGCCCTTCCACCAGTGCCTCACAAGGCAGACTTATCCCAGCAGCTTTCTGGATCTCAACAACCAGTGGCATGCTTAGTTTCACCCTCCTAATTTCCCTCCCTTCTCCTTTCCACGCTGTAATTACCAGTCAGGCTGCACTTTTGACCTAGAACTTTATCACTGAATATGGATTTCAGACTCACTTTGTATAAGGCTTCAGCTTCTAAAACAGTTTTACAGACAAAACTCATGAAAGCATCAGGAAGAATTCCTACCTGATGTGATTCTGTTGATGTACTCTCAGAGCTGGCTTAGATCAGGGAATAAACTAGCACTTTATATTCACCTTAATCTGAAGTTTACTAATACCTAAAGAAAATACTCCTGCAGGTTTTTTGCCAACTTTAAAATTGAACCTCTGATTCGGTTAAAAGTATTTGCATCTGACTTTTTTTCTTTAATAAAATCAAGAGATTCTGTTAAACGAAATGAAAGTAAAATCAAGTGCCTGATGAACAGGAGTCTTGTTTCTTTCCACAGGTCAGACTGCTGGTAATGAAGACACAATGATCAGCATTAAAGAATCAAAGGATCTTCCTCAAGATGAAAGGGATCAACACCAAGGCCAGCAGGCAGGTTCTGATAAGCAGGTATCTGTAACTTACTACGCAAATGAAACACTCGACTCTTACTTCAGGTCCTGGGGGGGGGGTTGGTTTCTTTTAATCAATCCCATCATGTGCAAAAGGCTTTGACACATCTTGAGTTTCTCTGCAAGCACTTCTGTCCCTTTGTCCATCCTAGATGTAGTTTCTCAGCGTGTTTTCTCATTGCTTATTCATTCTGAATGGGTCAGCACGGCCCTGGCTGTTCTGGATGGCAGGGCTGCTGAAGTCCGTGGCCTTTTCACTGTGAGAGAGTGTGTAGGCAGTGGGTGCTGTAGCACTGGCTCTGGATTTGGGCTGCACTCCTCTCTATCTACTGAAAAATGTTCTTTTCCAGTTTGCATGTCAATGTTCAGGGGCTGCGCCACTGTTTTTATAGGGTGCTCAGGGTGATTAAATATTTATGGCAGATGAGGCAGGGTTTTATTTTGACTGGTACTGACAAAGAGGAGGGATTTGGTGCTGTCTAGGGCCATTTCTGTGTGTCTTGCAGTCAACATATGCCCACATCAAGCATCGTACCCTGATATGGTGGCCATGAGTTGGACACGATGAGTTTAAAGGTCTTTTCCAACCAAAATGATTCTACGCTTAGAAGAGTTAGGTGTCTGTCTTCACTGATTTCAGATTACAGTGGTTATCAAAGTCTCTTAGGGAATTTAGAAAATATTCTAGCTCCTATATAACCCCTCTGCAGCTGGACTGTTGTAGAGGTACAGATACTTGAACCTATTAAATACAGCTCCACGTTCTCCTCATGTTCAGGCTTTCTTCGGTGTCTCCCAGACTCTTGGGAAGCATTAGTGGCCATGCACTGTGCAAGGTTATACGCTCCCTTGCCCCATCAAAGTGGGATTTGACCCCATGGAAAATACCCTGACAAATCAAAATTTATAAGCGGTTTACAGTCCATGGGAGCAGCCAAATCCTGAGCCAGTGTAACTTGACCTAGATTCACTGAAGTAAGTAGAGCTGCAGTGAATGACATAAAGAGAAAAAGCATCCCACCATGGTTGTGCTCAACACGG
Organism: Ceryle rudis; assembly: GCA_033439905.1. Lineage (NCBI taxonomy): Eukaryota > Metazoa > Chordata > Aves > Coraciiformes > Cerylidae > Ceryle > Ceryle rudis. The sequence continues at coordinate 8,202 of JAAGNO010162786.1, forward strand.
TGGAGATGCTGAGGAAAGACTCGGAGCCTGGTGAAGGCCGGGTTTTGCTGCTTCAGCAAAATGAACTTTTGAACAACAACAACAAAAAAATCTCAGAAAACAACAACGCAAACGTTTCTTTATGTCACTTTCTACAAATAATAGTGATTGAACACCCAGGATGCTGAGGAACCTCTCTCGGTGAAGTTCAAGGGACATGAGTAGCATGCACCTGCTTATTTCTATGTCACTAGAGAAGGGAGTGGTAAAACATCGTTCCAAATGAAATATTCGGGCCAAAAATCTGTCACTCATTTGCTCCTGATACCTTTGGTAGCACCCTGTTGTGTCCGTGTGTCCTGTCCCCAAGCTCCAGGTCCACCTAGACACCGATAAGCTGTAACTTTTAAGCCTGCATTAACGTCACGGCTGCAGTTTTTTCTCCAGAGTTCAGGTTTTAGATTCGGTAGCTCATGTTCCAAGGACACTCTTTCAAACTTTGAGAGCCAAAGCAACCTTCAGCCTTCACACCACTCTAAGGATGTTCCCAAACTGGCCACTCTCCCTGCAGAATGCCTGTAGGTATGAGGAACAAGGCTCAGGGAATCTCAGCTCCATTTCAATCCTAAAGTTATTGGAGATACAGAAGAGCAAAACTTGCTGGTAGAAACCCGCACGTCACTCTGAATGGTGATTTCTGGATATTGCTGCCAGCAGTTGAAGAATAAATTCAAGGTTGAATTAAACAGCTCTAAGAACCAGGAATAACAGGTCAAGGGGAGGTCTCAGCCAGCACTTCCATTAGTACAAAGTTGCCATTGCCTCTGTTACCAATTAATTTTTCCTTGATGTATAACTGACTTCATCTCAGTCCTGGAAGGAGGCAACATTAAAAGAGCCTGAACCAGTTAAAATATTTAATTTCCTTTCCAGTTGACTCGGTGCTTCTGAGCCACCTGGGTGTTAGCTGCACTGGTTACTGACAACACACATGGGCTTGGTGTAGCTGTGGTAATTTAGTCATATATTTTGTGTTTACATTTCACCCTACACGAGAAAGAGGAATACAAGAATGTAGTGGAAAGTCATTCTGGGGCCCGAGACAGCAGAAACTACTGCGCTATTTCTGGGCTTTTCCAACGGGGTCTTGTCATGTCTGTCATCCTAAGTTTGAGTTGATTGCAAAGAGACTTAAATCAGAGAAGCAGATTCAGGCTGACAGCAAATGGATATGTGGTTGTTGGGAGAGGACTCAAGCTGCCTAAAAGGAGGTTGGAGCCAGCTGGGGGAAGGTCTGTTCTCCCAAGTAATAAGTGATAGGACAAGAGGAAAGGGCCTCAAGTTGCACCAGAGGAGATTTTGGTTGGCTATTAGGAAGAATTTCTTCCCTGAAAGGGTTGTCCAGGCCTGGCTTAGGCAGCCCAGGGCAGGGGTGGAGTCCCCATCCCTGGAGGGGTTTCAAAGCTGAACTGTGGTGCTGAGGGACACGGATTAGTGGTGACCTGGCAGTGCTGGGGCAACAGCTGGACTCTGGTCTTAAAGGTCTCTTCCAACCAAAACAATTCTGTGATTCTAACTCATGGAAAGACTATTTTAACATTATTAATGTCTGAATCACCTGGGGGGGATGGAGAGGGTATTCCAAATTGATCTGTATGCAGGGATGGCAGAATTTACTATATACAATGCAAAGACATTTGAGGGGGGAAGGTATTTTTTGTGGTTAAATCATATAATACCTTCTGTTGTTAATCATGTCCCAAGGTTCTGATATGACAGGTTATTCAGCCACATGGTATCTCAGACTTTAAGGCTGAAAAATACCCGTGTGATACTGTCCTGCTTGATACGGTCAGCGTTAAACTGAATGCGTTCTTGTTTATACAGGATGAGCTCCTTTGGGGATGTTACTATGACTGCAAAGACACAGTGCGCCACGGGGAAAGGGTTCTATTGCCTAAACTGGTGACTGCACTGTTCCAGTTTAGCTCCTAAATGCTGAACTGGAATCTAAAACTCTATTATTCATTCATTACATGTAGGGGGAAATAAAAAAAGGTAAGTGTTCCACTACAGACCATCTGTTCGCCACAGCCTGGAACAGGTTGCCTAGAGAGGTTGTGGAGTCTTCTCTGGAGAGATTCCAAACCTGCCTGGACACCTGATCCTGGGCAACCTGCTCTGGGTGACCCTGCTTTAGCAGAGAGCTTGGACAAAATGATCTCCAGAGGTCCCTTCAAGCCCCTACCATGCTGGGCGTCTGAATGACTGACAGGAGCACTTCTATTAACCCATTGCTGGGAATAATCTGTTTATGTAACACGCTCAGACGCACCTAGAAATAGAGGAAAACGCACCTGCTTGGAGCCGAAAAGGGCAGAGGGGCTGTGGGTGCACTGGGGAGCGATATGCCCGAGGGGGAGGGAGCTGCACATCACTCACTTCCCCTGCCCACACACGACCCCCCTTCTCCTCCGTTGGAGTGTCCCCTCCCGGCTCCCCGCGTCGCACGGCTGCGCTGGGAGTTCCCTCCCGTGCCCCGCCGGGGGATGTGGGGGGGCAGCTGGGAGCCTCCCCGCACCCCAAAATAAAAGCACATCCCGACTCCGACCCCAGGGAGGAGGGAGAGCAGCGGGGCCCCTCTTGCAGCCGGTCGCTGACAAGCATGGGGAGCGGCGGCTC
>JAAGNO010162787.1:0-10861 GCA_033439905.1 Ceryle rudis
CCCCAGGTCCTTTTCCCCTTCTCTGCCTTCCAACAGGTCAGTCCCCAACCTATACTGATACCTGGGGTTGTTCTTTCTCAGGTGCAAGAGTCTATACTTGCCCTTGTTGAATTTCATTAATTTTCTTCATGCCCAACCCTTCAGCCCATCCAAGTCTTGCTGAATGGCAGCACAGCCTGCTGGTGTGTCATCCACTCCACCCAGCTTGGTGTCATCAGCAAACTTGCTGACAGTGCACTCTGTGCCTCATCTAGGTCATTGATGAATATGTTGAACAGAACTGGTCCCAGCACCGACCCCTGTGGGACCCCACTAGGGAGAGGCCTCCAGCTAGACTCCATCCCATTGACCACAGCTTTCTGGCTTCTTTCCCTCAATCAGTTCCCAATCCACCTCACTACCTGATCATCCAGACCACACTACCTCAGTTTAGCCAGAAGGATGCTGTGGGAGACAGTGTCAAATGCCTTACTGAAATCAAGATAAACCACATCCACTGCTCTACCATCATCTATCCACCGGGTTATGTCTTCATAAAAGGCTATCAGGTTGGTGAAACATGACCTCCCCTTGGTAAAGCCATGCTGACTGCTCCTAATGACCCCCTTGTCCTTGATATGCCTAAGGATAGTGCCGAGGATAAATTGCTCCATTACCTTTCCAGGGATGGAGGTGAGGCTATAGTTGCCTGGGTCCTCCTTCTTACCCCTTTTGAAGATTGGAGGGATGTTTGCCCTCCTCCAGTCCCCACGCAACCTCTCCTGTTTGCCATGACTTACAGAAGATGGTGGAGAGTGGTCTGACAATGACTTGTGCTAGCTTCCTCAGCTCCCATGGGTGCATGCCGTCAGGACCCATGGACTTATGGATGTCCAGATTCCTCAACTGTTCTTTAACACAGTCCTCATCAATGAGGGAGGACTCCTTTGTCGTGCTATCCTCTGGTGCCTCAGAAGTCAGTGGCTCCTGAGGACAGTCTCCAGCAGTATAGACAGAGACAAAGAAGGCATTTAGTAACTCTGCCTTCTTCATGTCCTCTGTCACCAGGGTACCTACCTCATTCAGCAGAGGGCCTACATTGCCTCTAACCTTAGCTTTTCCTGCAATATATTTGAAGAAGCCCTTTTTATTATCCTTGACCTCCCTTGCAAGGTTGAGTTCCAGTGAGGTCTTAGCCTTCCTAGTTGCCTCCCTACATCCTCTGGCAACAGTCCTATTCTCCTCTCAGGTGGCCAGCCCCTCCTTCCATGATCTGTAGACCCTCTTCTTCCTCTTAAGTCTACTTTGCAGTTCCTTACTTAACCATGCAGGTCTCCCGGCTCCCTTTCTCGATTTCTTGCTTGCTGGTATGCACTTATCTTGAGCTTGGAAGAAGAGGTCCTTAAATGTTAACCAATTATCATGGGCCTCTCTGCCCTGTAGTACCCTGTCCCATGAGATTTCACCCAGCAATTGCTTGAAAAGGACAAAGTTGGCTCTCCTGAAATCCAGGGTTGTAGTCCTGCTTCATATCCTGTTCCTGCCAGACAAGATCTTGAAGTCCACCATCTCATGATCACTTAGGCCAAGGCTTCCCTCAACCTTCACTGCTTCAACCAGGCACTCTTTGTTGGTGAGGATAAGATCCAGCATTGCTCCCCTCCTGGTTGGCTTCTCCACCATTTGCATCAAGAAGTTATCATCAATGCACTGGAAGAACCTCCTGGACTGTGGCTGGCTGGCTGAATAGCCCTTCCAGCAAATATCTGGATAGTTAAAATCCCCCATGAGAACCAGGTTCTGTGATTGCGAGGCTGCTGTTAGCTGCCTGTAGAAGACCTAGTCAACTTCCTGATCCTGATGAGGTGGCCTGTAATAGACACCCACAACTGTATCACCCATGCTAGCCTGTTCCTTAATTCGTACCCACAAGCTCTCAACTCGCCCCTCATCCACCCCTGGACAGAACTGAAGACATTCCAGTTGCTCTCTCATGTAAAGAGCAAGTCCCCCACCTTGCCTTGATGACCTGCCTTTCCTGAAAAGGACATAGCCATCCATGACCACATTCCAGTCATGTGAGCTGTCCCACCATGTCTCTGTAATTGCCACCAGGTCATAACCCTGTGACCACACATGAATTTCTATCTCCTGTTTATTCCCCATGCTGCGTGCATTGGTGTATAAACATGTTGCATTGAATACACTGTGTTTTATATACCTAGAATGAAGTTCATCTTGCAGTTTGTAGTAATTTTATTTTTAAATTAGATGTTGAAAATGCAGGTCAAAAATGTATGTCTGGTCAAGCTTGGGACTAGAAGTCCAAACTACATGAGTTGTTAGAACAGTGGCAAGGTTGCATGTTCAGTGCGTGTGGTGATTATTTCACACTTCAGATAAATAACTAGGCTCTAACTGGAAAATTTTGGCCTCTTTCTCTACTTCATTTCTCCCGAAAGTTGAAAGCTAGATTACCTGTTGGGATGTTGGATATGTAGAAAATTAGATGCATAACTGGTTTACTTGAGGGAAACATTGCATTTGTTTTTGAGTTTATTAATCATCTCTGTTCTGTGTCGTATCTAGCAAGAGCCTATCAATTGAAAGGTCTGTGGTGGTGGAGTAGTCTGAGGGCTGATAGAAACTTTAATCAGTTTTGAACAGAATACTTGCATCCATATCTCCAGAGCATTAATATTCTGTACACCAGGATTTAGTAACTAATCTTAATGACATTTTTTTCAAGCATTTTGTGAACAGAATTCTCTTATTTAAAAATCTTCAGATGTTAAAGCCAAGAGGAGAGTATTTGATGGTATGTTGGTGGCAAATGAGTTGATACAAGCATTCTAATACCTTTCCCTTGGTTCTCTTAGCAGTAGAACTAGGAAAATGCAGCAATAAAATTAAGCAGGTTAGAAAAATTGAGACCCAGAGTGATCTTGTGTAAAGATTGAGAGAATGTGTCACAATCAGTATTTTCTATAGTAAATGCAATGAAAAACATGCTAACAATTGCTGTGCATATATATACAATACATTTTAACAATGAACTGTTCTGAATATCCTGGTTTGCTTCTGTCAGGAGAACTTCCATACTGTTGTATCTAATGTATATCACAGAATATTGTTGTGCTTCTGTTGCATCAGGAGCAGCTCACAGGGTTCTCTGGGTGACTGACCTGCAGCCACCAAAGACGTGATACTCCTTGGAATCTGGAGTGTTAATCTATAAAGGCAGCATTTCTCATCTGCATAGAATTTTTTTTTTTAATCATAGGTGCTTAGTAATTTGCTATTTGGAAGAGAAACAAGAAATGTGATTTTTGTATTTTCCCTTCTTTTTTTTTTTTTTTTCCCCTAATAAATGCAATATCCTGACATTGCTTGTCCTTTCTCTTAGATTATCTCACTCTTATTTACTACAGTCACAACTGAGGAGGAGAAATTTGGATTAATATTTAAAACCAAACAACCAAAAAAATCCAAAAAATTCCCACATCTCTATATTCTTGTCATGTAGAAATCCTTAAAATAGCTACATTTTGAATTACCTAGAAGTGTATATTCCAAGATAGGAATGTGAAAATTAGGGTATATTCTGCAAGGTCTAGATTAAGCATCAGTCTGCCAAATTCTTCTGCCATAGTAAAAGGGCAGCCTGCAGGACTCAGGAGACAGCTGTAACTGGTGGAGACTGTTAATATGTATACTGATGGGGTGGTGATATGGAGCTCATTGTCCAGGCTTGAGCGACACAGAATTGAAGATAGAGAGTGTTTTTTTTGTTTGTTTGTTTTTGTTGTGGTTTTTCTGTTTGTTTGTTTTGGTTTGGTTTTTAATTTTAGTGGCACTTTCCTTATCTTTTGTGTGCTATGGCATCCTAATGAAGGGCAACTCCTTTCCCAGAGGTAACACAGTATTTACCCTCAATGCTAATGAAAAAGAAAATACAACCTCCCAAACAAATCATCAAAACAAACCAACCAAACCCAACATGCTGTGGTCCAACACTTGATTATAATACTAAAATAGGTCCTCACAGTGTCTGACCCAGCCCCTGTCTGAGTTTCAGCCTGTGCTGAACTTGTACTCAGTACTGCTCTGGCCACAGATGCAGTAGGATGTGCACACAAACAGCTTTGCAAAGGGAGCAGCCAAGCTATGTGCCTTATGTTATTGGTAACATTTTATGATGTATTCTCTACATGCATATTTAATGCCCTTTGCAGCTGAGATTCTGTGACTGAAAGGAAAATGAGAACTAAAAGGCTGAAGGGAAACTGATGCTTGAGACTGCTACAGATGTCTGTATACAAATTATATAAAACATGATGGGGTAACTACTTAGTCCAGGTGTTGTTATTTTAATATTCAAGACTGACCATATGTGCATTCATAATAGGATGCAGATATAAATATTCTCTGCAGGATACTTTGTTATTTTAAGTGAAAATACGTGGCTTTCAAGACTAAGGGTCTTGACAAATTTATGAACGATAGAAAAATGTTTTTTATTTCACTAAAATTTTTTATATCAAATCAAATTTTTTTTAAAATAGGCAAAACCTGAAGAATGTGGTGCTATGCATCTAGCTTAATTACTGGTCATTTTTAGTTATAAAGATTGTTTAGAAAGAACTTAAAAGCTCAAGTTTATAAGATCATCATTATGAAATAAAACTGCAAGGTCATAACTTTCTCAGCCCACCACTGCCGTGTACCGTGTTCTTCCAATGACAACAGTAATTAAAAAAATTATTTTTTACTTTTAAGACAATCTTAGTTCTCATAAAATCAAAATTAGGCATTAAAAATGTATAGTAGTGTAATTTGTTTAATGGAGCTTTGTGTGTTTATTAACTACTCACTCTCTGCTGCTAGCACAGTTCTACAAAACCTAGTAATCAGTCATTTTCTGAGCAGTGTTTGCCTGAATGTGGTATCATATTTAGCAAGGTATGCTCTACTGACCCTGCTGATTATTTCCAATCATTAAATGAAAATTGTGTCCTTTAAGGTAGTCCTGATGACCTGTACATGTTCATTGTTGTAAAGGGTTCTTCAAGTCAACCACTATGTTGATGTGTGCAGACACATATTGACAAATGACAAAGGGATTACTTGCCTGTAACTGTTCTGTTAGAAATGTTATATTTAAAATTGTAAACGATCAGTCATCCTACTTTTTTTCACAGAATGCCTAGTTGTCAAGCCTGTAATCTTTGTTTCTTATAGACAGTTAAGCTCTGCATGCAGACAGTGAGGTTTTAGGGGTGCTCTTACAGATGCTGAAGCGAAAAAAAAAATCTCTAACAATGCTATATCTGGAAAGAGACTTTCTTCTTTCTGGGAAACCTGTCTTTCTATATGTAGAGATAAGTATGATTTCATATGAGATTATTTTTTTACTTATTTTTATGACAACTCATGTCTGAAAAGTTGCTTATTTAATGTTTTAAATACCAGTAGAGCAAGCCCTTATAGTTCTAACAGAATTTTGACAACTGCATACAAGTTAACATTCAGATACATGTATGTTTATCATATATTAAATAGGAATTCAAAAGTACAAGTCAGTACATCTGGACCCTGTGTAATATTATAAAACCAGGGAGTGTGGAGACCCGCTGTTTCTCTATCCCCTTGCTTTACAGGGAAAGCTGCATGATATGTTGATACGCTATGCTGCAGTTTTCCAGCTGGCTTCAACTGGTTTTGGTCTGTGCTTGCTTAATTTCTCTAAGCAAAGCACAAAGGATTTCCAAAGATCTATTCTATTTTCAGATTGTACAAATAAAACATTAAAATTCACATTTATATTGGTATTTCCATGTCAAAGTTCATTTTTCCTCCTCATGCAAATTACTTGTGTTAATAAATTAGTTGTGTTTCAAGATAAACTTATAAAATGAATAGTCCTTTTTTCTTCATTTTACTGTAAATCATAATATTGGCTCTAATAGGCTTACTACATTTACAAATATCTTTGCATTTTGTTTTAGAAGTGTCTACCAAACTGCTGAATTCTCTTTGTATTCATCAGTATAAAATACCATTTTTCAGCAGGTTATTTTCATAAAAGAATGAGCATAAAACTTGGTAACAAGGAGCTTATTTAGTATAGGTTACTTTTGTTGTGTTGAATGCTATTCTTTCCTTATCAATGTTCTTTTTCCTCTCATTTGTTTATGTTCAGCTCCTTTCATCGCACTATTTGCTTTATTCCATATTTGTCTAGTGTGTAACATATGAGGTTCCTGATCAGTGATTCCTTCTCAAACTTAAAATGCAAAAAATAACAAGAACAACCAGAAGAGGAACAAATGCAGCAAATAAAATATGGGAAGGAGTAACTATGTATTTTATATCTTGTGTTGAAGTTATTTACCGTTGCAGAGAGGAGGATTCTGTGAGCCAACAAGGCTTTCCCTGGTAGTCAAGGAGATCTTCTATGCTAGTCATATTTTGATGTAACACTGCTGTATGTAGTTTGATAAGGTTTCATTTTTGTTGTTATGATTCCAGGTGTTAACATCTGACCTGGAAAACAGGGAGAAGCAGCAGAAAAAAATGCTGGACCAGATGAAGGAGATACAGAGTTGCTACAAGGCTTGTGAGAATGGACGCAGACAGACTGAACTCCAGTCTGCTGAGTTAGCTCACCAGGTTGAAGAGCGTAGCAAGGAAGCAGAGCGATACCTCACTGAATTCAAGCATGCAGAGGCACTCAGGATGGAGACTGAGAAAAAACGAGAAGATCTGAAGGTGAGAGCACAGGAAACCATCCGCCAGTGGAAGTTGAAATGTAAGAAACTGGATCACGAAGTGGAAAAACAAAATGAAACTGTCAACCAACTGATGGACAAGAACAGTCAGGTAAGATTGACTGGAGTATTTTTGTACCCTTTCCATTTGTTTTGCAAATGAACATAAGGAGTCTTATTTATGCAAACTGACATAAACAACTTTCCACTTTACGTCCTGAATCAAGTTTTCTGGTGGACTGCAAAACAGCTAATAGGTGGTGGTGGTTTTTTTTTTTAAGCTATTATGGAGTTCCACATTCTATTCTTCATTCAGTATTTATTCATCTCTTCACTTAAAGCTTTCTTCTTGTAAAGAAGAAAGTTTCTCTATGAAACTTTTTTTTACTTTATCTTTTCAGTTAACAGTTAACAAAACAGCTTATTTTTAGTTAATATTTAAGAAAACAAAACAGCTTATTTTTAGTTAATATTTAAGAAAATAATATCTGGGGTTTTTTTTGAAAGTAGGTATTTACTTTCACTGTGTATGCCAAATTGCTAGCAGACTGTATTGCAAGATGTTTTTTTGCACAACTGGCATATTTTCAATTCCATTATGCATTTAAGCTTTTCTTAGACTCTAGATTTAGTAATGTCATCTTTTATTGCCAATAAAGACTACAGGTTCTGAAATATCACAGGGATCCATCAGTTTGGATTTGAAGTTTGGAGGCAGAAAAGTAGCTATTTTTTGTTTGAGAATGTGCAGAGATTTTTAGGAAAAAAAAGGCACTCTTAGCTGCATTTGGGATGAATATGCTGCTGCCATGAAGTTCATAGTTTTTTCCATTCATCTGGATAGAGTCTGTGTTCCTTATGTTTTTGTAACTTTTTTATAATGCTTTTCATGTATGTTATGTTTTAGCCTCTTATATTTTTCTGAAAGTTTTATTTGAAAAAATCAAATTAAAAATTGTAATCATATAACATTCTGGGCTTTTCGTTTGTCTTTGTTCAGTGTGGCAAACCACTTATTCTTCTCCTCCTCCAATAAACTTTCTCAGGAAAAAATGTTGGGTCTTTCTTTTTTTTTAAATTTTTTAAAAAATTTTTTTGACTTAGCACAATTCCTTGACTTTTTCTAGTTCTGATACTGCTGTAAAGACAAGGACTCACATCAGTGCTGATCATCCCATCTTGGAATAGTAGTAGAAACCATCTTTCTGTTTGTAATGAGTCTGAAAGTCTTTGTATTTTCCAGTGGCTGGGTCAAAATGTACCTGTTCCTTGAGTGGCTGGTATAGTGCTAAGCTTCATGCTGTGAGCTTTTATCTTGCATGCTCTGGTGGTGCAGTCTATTGTATTGTACAGCCTGCTTTTGTTTTATAGAGCTTCTCACCCCTTTTCACTTATTTTCTAGTGGTGTGCATACATAGGTTACTCAATCTGATAGGCTTGTGATGACTCTGAGCAGGACAAAGCAGAGGATGGCACGGTTTGTCGTTTTCAAGGGGTATATTGTTTAAAGTATGGGATGTCTGTATTAATTCTGTGTTGTTTCTGATCCAGTAAGTTGTTCTGAGTATGAATGTATGAGCATGGTCAAAGCACAGGAGGAGCCACAATGGAGCTAATACAGAGTTGAAATTAATAAACTCTATCAGATCTAAGCTGTGATTCTTGGGATTGCTTCTCCTCTCCTGAACTACCTTGCATATTCCTTATTTTTTGTATTATTATTTGATCTGTTCATGCTCCAGCAATTCATTCCACAGTAATCTTGTTGTACTGGTTAGCTCTAGCAGTTTTCTGAGGAAATAAGGTCATCTCTTGCTTAGGTAAGTTGAAGTATTAAGGAAAGGAAAAAAACTGGAATAATTTAGAAATCACATGTTTAAAATTTTATTTAAGCCAGTTTAAGGAATCGAGAAAGTCTCATGCTGTCCCTTCATCATTCTTTTCTTCCTGTAGTAGAAATTGTGTGTAACTCAAAAACAATTTACAGTATATCTATGATATTTCAAACAGAATGTTAAAAAAATTCAATGTTGTATCAATGTTGAAAAAAACAAAATTCCCAACCCTTCAGCTCCTCAAGAAAACATCAGAATTTTTATTAAATGTGTCTGATTTTTATTTTGAAGATGAAGTCTTCATTTCTTGGCTTTGATGCATGAGTGAACCAAGCTTTTAACTGCTATTCGTTCATCTACTGTGTGCAGTTTCAAAAACAATATAAACTGATATATTAATATAATATTTTAGAAAATAAGCAAAACACATCAGCCTATATAATGGACTTATAGGTAAGGTGTGTGATCAATAGCCCTTCCTGTATTCTGCTGCATTACTGCATTGCCTCATTTCCTCCATCTTGCTATTTGGAGGAACCAGCAAAGAAACCCATCTCAGTCTGCAAAGATGGTGAGAAAGGCAGGAGATTAACTAAAACTATCCCTGTTTAGGAGGCTGATCATTTAAGGGCAAGTATACATTTGAGATCACATATGTTACATATCTAAATTTAAAAAAACACCGAACACATTTGCACTGAGTTTGTAACAAGCAAAAATTTTGTATTATCACGGAACAAAGTGTGCTAATTGTTCCTTAGGCATTAGGAATTAGACATTAAGAAAATCTAAGGACATCTATCCAGCAATTTTGTTTAATTGCTTTAGGTTGCACTGGACTTCTTTTTCTTCTTTCTTAGGTCCTCAAAGAAAAGGATGACCTCAAAAGTCAACTTCTCTCTGCTATACACCAAATAGAAAACCTTCGGAAAGAGCTGAATGATGTGCTTACAAAGAGAGCCCAGCAGGAAGAACTTCTCCACTGCAAAGAGGTAAAACTGAATGAAATGAAGTCTCACCAGGTGTCTCTTGAAGAAGAGATCAAAGAAGTTCAAGGTACTGTAAATAAGTTGGAGAATGAGTTGAAAAAACACGTCTTTATACAAAGTCAATTGCAAGCTGAAAAAGAGCATCTGGAGACAGAACTTGCAACTAGTAACTTGATGCATAAAGAAGACAAAGAAAGACTCTTAGAAATGCAAGCAGATGTAAAAAACTTAAGCTCTGTACGTGTGGAACTAACAAACAGAATAGCAGAAGAGGAGAAAGTCAAAAAAGAATTACATAAGAGCCTATCAGATCTCCAGAAACAGCAGGAATCTAAGCATGAAGAGATGATTTCAGCTAACAGGCAGCTGAGGATGGAAAGAGAAGTTCATCAACAGGAACTGGCAAGTCTTAGATCAGAGTTACAAAATGTTAAAATCAAACATGAACAAAATATGCAAGAGCTCATGAAACTCCTTAAGCAGGAAAAGGATGATGCAGAGGCTCAGATTAGAATGCTAAAGGTACTTATTCTGAAGGATTCCAATGTCAGACTTCTTTTTTCTGGTTTGTTTTTTTTTTTTTTTCCCTACTGAGTGATTAAGGTAATAAAACATGGGCTTGAAAACATTTAACACACATCTTACTGCAGGTCATCATAAGTTTAAAGTTCAGGGTAAAAAATGTAACAGTAACAGCTTTAGGTTGAAAGTTTTTCTTAGTTCAAAAGTACTGAAATAGGTATATCTATGATCAGAACAGGAGGAAATATATGAGGTTGTAGTGTTTTAATATGATCTGATTCTTTCTTCTTCAACTGTTATAATTATGTCATGGCCTGTTTAAATAGCTTGCAGTATTTCAGGGATGAAACCTTTTTTTTTGGTAAAAATTTAAATTGCATGTTACAGAAATAATGTCCTATCTGGAAACTCTCAGAATGTGAATAGTGATAATGTGTAACACTTGTTACTTTTGATAGTTCTTTCTGTTTCAAAGAGTTTTAAAAATTTCTGATTTCTCTTCAATTTCTTAAAAAAGTGACTATGTTCATATAGCAAATGATTAAATATAGCATTTTATTAATGAAGAAACAAATTAATACCTTTAGCTTGTAGAATTTGCTTCTGATTCTAGGCTATTGTATTGGAAAGAAAACAAGTGCTTTAGTGGCTTCAAGTGATCTGAATAAATCTGAAAAGTTAAGTTGATGTGGTTTAAACTGCACGACTGTCAATAGTTATATAAGCTATACATTGCCCTTCTACTGAAGCAATTTGGCTTACAAGA
>JAAGNO010162788.1:0-10854 GCA_033439905.1 Ceryle rudis
TACTGGGAACATAAAGGTGAACTATTTTTAGCTCAGTGGGATCATGAAACCTCAGGACATCAAGGAAGAGATGCAATATACAGATAGGCACGTGACCGAGGGGTGGATTTAACTCTGGATGCTATTGCACAGGTTATCCACAACTGTGAAACATGCGCCGCAAGCAAACAAGCGAAATGGATAAAACCTGTGTGGTATGGGGCATGATGGTCCAAGTATATGTATGGCAGTATGGCCTGGCAGATTGATTACATCATACTTCCTCAGACCCTCCAGGGTAAGCACTATGTCAAAATATTTATCAAGATTTTTCAAGATTTTTCAAGATAATTATTTTGACATATAGAAGAACTAATCTATATTCCGGAGTGGACTTACTTATTTTATTTTTTTATACTAAGAAGTTATTAGAATATTAAAAGATACTATGAACTAGAAAGAATAATGATTTGGAATGGTTTGAGACTTCAATGCAACAAAAAAAGACCACTTTAGACCTATAATTACAGTATCAAAATGAAAAAGAGAAATATGAATTTAAGCACAGTGAGCGAGCGCTGAGTGGTGATCAGCTCCTGGCTGGGGCTAAACCATGTCAATAAGCTTTCTTACCACAGATGAATATGTCTGCTTTTATAACAGAAAAGTTTACATGCAACTGTTTAAAAGATTTTCCATTGGAAATAGGCTCAGCTTGACAGAGAGCTGGAAGTGCTGAAAGACCATTGGGGATGGTCACTAAAGTATGGCATATACAAAGATGCTTCGCAGATACTGGTTTGTTTCCCCACAGGTAGACAAAAAGAAGAGACTTGTGAAACAGTAAGTTATAGTAAGAAAGAAATTTTGGAATTCAGGATATTTCCCTGGATACTTCCCTCAATAAGATTAAGAACAGAATTTGAGAATAATTACTTATGCAATAGACACACAGAGAGATTTTATTTCCCAGAGTTTTAGGTTCAAAATCATGTTCAGTACAAGGATCCTAGGGCACACAAGGCTCTGCAAAAGGCTTTTTTCCATATTGAGATCTGTCCTGAGAACTAATCAGAATTGAATTATCTTAGAAACAATGGCATTATTGTACTGAGATCCTTGGAAATCTAAGGGGTTTTTGTGAATTCCTTTCAGGATTTATACATGAAAACACATAAGCAATACACTTCTTTATTACTTTTAATTCTACTAGAAAGCTGTCATTCAATGCTTAGACATTGACTAGCATCCAACAGACAAGCAGTACCAAAGGCTGGTGATGAAAATGGTGCAAAACATAAGAAATTGTAACAAAGTAAGATTGTGTACTTGGCTTTTTCATTAAGGAACTTCTTTTAAAATGTTCATTGTAAATTCTTCTTCAGGAGGAAGATTAAGTTTGGGGGGGGGGTTGTTTGTTTTTGGGTTGGGTTGGGGTTTTTGTTTGGTTTGGTTTGGTTGGTTTGGTTGGTTGGTTGGGTTTTGTTTATTTGTTTGTTTGTTTTATCAAACCTGCTCTTTAATAAGATATCAGGGTAGTATATTGCTTAAAGAACTGGGACACAATTCAGTGCCTTGTTTATTTAGTTACTACTTCATGAAAAATAACACAAATAATTCATTATACATTACATTTAATTAAAAGATCAAACAACTGACCAACCATTTTCACTTGTATCATTTCATGTAAGTGGGTATTAACATAAAAAATTTAACAAATTTATTTGCCACAGCAGCAAAACTCTTTACAAACTTTTAGGGTCCCAGATAATATTTTATCTTGATGTTCCACCTAATGCAATACATTAGCTCATTTTATGGATTTTTTTATCTTGGATTAGTAGTGTAATTGCAAACTATCAAAGCACTAATGTAAAATCAACACTGACCTTTGCTTAATTTCCATGTGTCCTCCTGAAGGCTGAGACAGTGTGTTATGTTTTCTAATGAAGTACTTTCAAATTTTTCAACCCTCTTTGTACTTAAACTTCACTAAATGATAGACCCTTAAATTAAAAGGCTGAATATACCACTATCAATATTCTCAGAGAATATCACCACACAATCTACCTTTTGAAATGTAAATTTTGTTGCTTTACTTTGAAGATAGCTTCTTGAATAATGGTGTGAACATAAGGACATTTTTAATGACTGCTTTTAAACATATGATTTCATATATAATAAAAATGTAACATTTTTTCCTATCACCTTTTTAATTACCCATATTTAGTAATTAATTTTAATATTTAATAGAAATGTATTAATTTAATACTAATTAATAATAAATAGCATCCAATTATTTAAACTATCATAGGACTTTATGTGAAAGACTTATGGAAAATAAATAGATAACAGGCATACAATTATTTTGGTTATAAAAATAATGGGGGCTGTCAAAATGTGGAAAACTTTAAATTAAAATACAACATAAGTACAAAATAAGAGATCCAGTGAGGCCTACAGGAATAAGGGAGAATTATTGCTGACAGCCACTGTGGAAAGGAGTCCTTTTCACTACTGTAGCACTGATGATCTTGCAAAATATTTGATTTCCAGATAAGTTTATTGAAAATCGAGGGCTGATGACTGGCTTTTGAATTATCTTTAAGAGCAATACAAGGGAAGACCATGCAGGTATACCTGATATTGGGATACCTGATTAATGTTACCATGACCTGGTTTGAGTTAAAACAGAACAATTCTGTTCAGTGATTTTGCTTTTCAGCTCAGTTCTTCTAACCAACTGCACTTTCTGTAATTAACATCATGTTTAACACTCAATGTTTAGAGACCAAGGCCATGGCTAGACTTTATGTACCACAGTGGTGGTGCAGAAAGCAAAAAGCCGCACCTGTGGCCTCCCCAGGAGACAGGACAGGTGACCCTAAACTGACCAGTGAGCGATTCCATCCCATATACATCATATTTGGTATAAAGCTGAGGGATCATGGTGGTCATTTGGCTTCTTTTTCCTTTCTTCTTCACTGACCAACATCAGAGGGGAACTCTGTCCATCCTGCCTTTGATCCTGATCTGTGTGTTCCTGAATCTGGTACCAGAATCCAGCTCCTGAACACAGATCCCATCTGCTGCTGGGGCCAGTTTGGGACTCTCCTTGTGCCTGCTCCAAAGCATCAGTATGCACCAAGATAATTTTCTTTTTATAGCTTTGATACTATTTCTATGCCCTTGAGTGTGTCATAGGATTTTGCTCCACAGGTTACAACATTGTGAAGGCACAATACCTTCCACATGCCTGAGAGCACAGGGAATAAAGTCAGAAGAAGATATTTTCCTGGGCAAGGGCTACATTGGAGAAAACCATATGTTGGTCAAGGTAGGTTAAAAATCACAGAATTCATTCCAGAATTGAAATTTCCTTTTATGGACTACTTCAGGAAGACATTACTTTCATTGGTAGGTTTTACTCTCTTCCCCACAGTTAGACAAATTCTTTTTAGAGTTGCTCAGAGCACTGTTGCTATAATTTAAAGTGTTTAAGCAAAAAACTATTTCAAGCTTTCTAAAATGGATGTCCATACCTTTCTTCCTCCATTTATTCCATTTAGTTCTAGAATAATGACTGGCTTCTGATTCCAGTTTTGTTTTCCTGACATAACTGGGTCCATTCTTGTAAGACAAGCAAATTTAGCTTGGAATCGCATGATTTCTTTCTCCTAAATGTTATACATACAAGAAAAATAATGAAAATTCAATGTCAAATTATGTGGGAAAGCAAAGCCTAATATGAAAGTCATGGGGAGAAAAAGAGTAGTAAAAAGAGTCCCCAAAACCACTTGACTAGAAATAGACTGGAAACTTTAGGACATTTTTCTATGATTAATGGGCAAAGCATAATGCATTTTGATAATCAGGAAGTATAGAACAATCAATGCAGAAGGTAAATGCAGATCATAAATATGTGCAAATTTTCTATATCTGATCAAATTTATTTTGGAATTGGACACATTACTTTCATTTGCTCCGAGGAAACCTGTTGTTTCTAAAACCTCTGCCTTTAATGTTGAATGTTCAGAGCTACCTGATTGTTAATATTCTAATTTGAGATGAGTTAATATTCTAATTTGCAAGTTCTGCAAAGATACAAACAGAGCTGTTATTTATTAAATAGGAAATACAAACTGTGTTTTCATGGTAGAATTTAGAACAAATATAAAAAAGTAAGAAAATCAACTAAAGCATTTCAGATGACCTGGAAATTGTGCATTTCAGATGACAAAATATGAGTCAACACCACAGCATTTTGTTCGACCCTGCACTCCACGGGCACTTTTTTGCACGTAAGTTTGGTTTCTGTTCTGTAAAACTAATGGGACTAATCTTCAGAAGTCATTCTATAATCAAGACAGGATTTTGGCCCGGTAAGAATGGATGAAGTGTGGGTAGGAGATGGAGATAAACTAAGGTGACAGGTAATGAAATATTTTGAATAAAATAACATAATAATGGGGAAAAAATATTTTTCTGGAAACAATTATATTTTTCAGAGCACACAGAAAAATAAAATCTGACCAGGTTCAGCAGTGTGGACATGAGACATGAGAGGACCATAAGAGGTGCTACTTGCTACTCTAAGGAGAAAATTTGTGTGGCCAAAGATCAACTAGAGTTCCAACTGGCCAATATTGTGAAGGACAACAAAAAGAGTGTTTTTAAATATATTAACAGCAAAAGGAGGATCAGAGATAATATTGGTCTATTACTTGATAAGGTCTGTCACCTCACAAATAGGGACATAAACAAAGCAGAAAAGCTTAATGCTTTCTTCATCTCTGTCTTTAACCCCTGATGATGATTCCTGGTACCCTTGGAGACTTGTGTTGAAAGATGACACCTGGGTGAATCATAAACTCCCAGCAGACTCTGAAGTTGTTCAAGACTTGCTGCTCCAGCTGGATACACATAAGTCTACGTGTCCCAATGGGGTTCATCCCAGGGTACTGAAAGAGCTGTCTGCTGTTATGATGGGACCTCTCTCCATGATTTTTCAATGGTGTTGGGAGTCTGGAGGGGTCCCAGTCAAGTGGGAGTTAGTAAATGTCTCAGATCTCAAGATGGGTTAGAAGGAAGACCCTGGTAATTACAGGGCTGACAGTCTCACTTCAGTCCCAGGTAAAATTACAGCAAAGGTTATTCTGAGAGTTACATGAGAGACAATGCAGTCATTGGTCATAGTCATCATGGGTTCATATAGGGAAACTCCTGTTTAACTAACTTAATTTCCTTTTATGAAAAGGTGTGAGAAGATAACAGAAGACTGGTGAGGATTGTAAACATGCTCAAGTGACTTGCAGATGGGGTGTTGAAAAACATATATCATACTAATTGGTGTTTAGTTTTGTCTGCTAGACAAGTAGAATGTCTGTGTTTAGAAAACACAGGCATTTGTTTTAACAGCTCTAGTAAGCAAGCAAGGTCAACTATAGAATATCTATAGAGATTTAAATAACAATTATGGCATCAGTTAGCTACAGTTTTGGGTTTTGTTTTTGTCCTTAATGGCTTAATGAAGTCTTGCTTAAGAGCACAAACATAGCCATACTGTGCTTAGCTGTCCTAGTTAATTTTTTTACCACCTGTTCATTAGCGAATGAATACCCAGGACAGGACAAACAACCCCAGCCTACGCAGTCACTCCTCATAAGACTTATTCTCAAGATGCTTTACCAGCTCTGTTGCCCTTCTCTGGACCCACTCCAGCACTTTGATGTCCTTGTTATACTGCAGTGCCCAAAACTGAACACTGTACTCAAGGTGTGGCCTCAACAATGCAGAGCACAGAGGGACAATCACTTCTCTAGTTCTGCTGGCCACACTAGTCCTGATACAGGCAAGGATGTTGCTGGCCTTCTTGGCCACCCAGGCACACTGCTGGCTCTTGTTCAGCCAGTTGTTGGTCAACACCCCAGGTCCCTTTCTGTGAAGCAGCTTTCCAGCCACTCCTCCCCAGGCCTGTAGTGTTCCCTGGGGTTGTTCTGGTCCAAGAGCAGGACTCGACACTTGGCCTTGTTGAAGCCCATATGACTGGCTTCAGACCATCGATCCAGCCTCTTCAGGTTCCTCTGAAGAGCCTTCCTACCCTCAAGAAGATCAACACTCCCACCTAACTTGGTGTCATCTGCAAATTTACTGAGGGTGCTCTCAATCTCCTTGTCAATAATATTGATAAAGACATCAAACAGGAATGGCCCCAGCACTGAGCCCCAGCATTACTTGTGACCAATCACCAACTGGCTGAAACTCCATTCACCACCACTCTCTGGGCCCAGCCACCCAGACAGTGTTTGATCCAGCAGAGTATGTGCCCATCCAGGCCTAGGGCAGCCAGTTTTTTCATGGGGGTGCTGTGGGGAACAGCATCAAAGGCTTTGCTGAAGTCTAGGCAAACAACAGCCACAGCTTTTCCCTCATCTACCAAGAGGGTCACCTTGTCACAGGAGGAGATGAGGTTCACTAAGTAGGACCTGTCCTTCATGAACACATGCTGACTGGGCCTGACTGCCTGATTGTCCTGTAAATGACATGTTATGGTGCTCAAGGTGATTTTTTTTCCATGACCTTCCCTGGCACCGAGGTCAGACTGTCAGGTGTTCAGGTTCCCAGATCCTCTTTCTGGCCCTTCTTGTAGATGAGCATCACATTTGCTAAGGTCCAGTCTATTGGGACCTGTCCAGTTAGCAAGGACTGCTGATAAATCACAAGGAATGGCTTGGTGAACACATTCAGCAACTCCTTCAGCACTCTTGGGTGTAACCCATCTGGCCCCACAGACTTGTGTATGTCCAGGTGGTGCAGCAGGTCACTGACCATTTCTTCTTGGATTATGGAGGCCTCGTTCTGTTCCCCATCCCTACCTTGCAGCTCAAGGGACTGGCTACCCAGGAAACAACTAGTCCTGCTATTAAAGACTGAGGCAAAGAAGGCATTAAGGACCTCAGTCTTTTCCTCAAACAGATAACAATTCCTGTACAGATAACATTTTCCAGAATGCACTGTAGAATTATTCCCTGCTATATGATTGGACAAGTTTTATATATACACTACACAGTGCTTGAAACTACACTGAACCTGAAAGGGCATGAGAAAATACTCACTGTGAGTTCAGTGCAGGTATTCACAGAGTTCTTACAGTTCCTGACCACTTCTTTTTCTAATGACAGAAGTTGATATATTTATCAGTAGAAACAGTGTTCAAGAAATATGCATTTTCTTCTAGAGGTCTATATACTCTTTCTTCCATCACATCACAAAGGTGTACCTATCAAATACTAAGAGAAGTGCAAGCTGAACAAAGGTATGTCTGCAGCATATCTGAAGAATTATCCCAGCTGGCCACAGGTTAGGTAGGTTGGCCTGAGGTATAGGCAGAACATAACATGAAGTCTTTTTTCTCAGCAGAGTTTGCACTTACAAGTGAATGTGGATGAAATGCATTTTCCACAAGACAACAGCTCTATTCATGAAATAAACATATGGAAACTTCTGATATTGAAATATTGACACACATATATTTTGTGGACATCATTTACAAAAAGAAATAATGCAAAATTTCCTGCCCACCTATATTTCTGTATGCCTACATACAGTTGCACTATGTCACAAGTGTAACATGAGCATACTCTTCAGAATATAAAAGAGGGTGCTGTTTTCCTCCAGTATGCTCTTATTCTCATCCAGAATTTGTATTGTATTTATTTTCATATAGATTATTTCTAGATATAAAATAGGATTAGTTCAGATCAATTCAAACTATTTATGTATTTCCGGCTCATTGAAGTGTTAGGGAAAAAATATGTCAGGAAAAAAGCAACTGAAGTAGACATTACTATGCTTGCAGAGAGAAACAGGTAGATAATTCACAGAGATTTATTCTACAGATTCAATCACTTTTACTCTTTAAAGAATTTTCATGTCCAGATACATTTCTTCAAGTTTGTTATCAAAAGTTATTCAGTGATTTCTGTTCTCTGTTGCTTAAATTGAAATACGGAATATTTGATATTTGAGCTGTGCGGTTTAGCTGTGATTGATAGATCAGAAAAAATATTCCTCTAGTTTTGTCCTTTTACAAAACAATTTTGTAGAACAGTTTAACATGAATTTGGAGACCTAAAATCTAGTAACAAAAAGCATTGAATATAAAATTGGAAATTTCTTTTTTATAAGTTTTTTATACTTATAAATCTTGATCATTTTCAGAGAATGGGAATAAACAAAAATCAAATGCTTCACCGGGTGTGATTGTAAAGAGAATATTTCTGAGTTCCTGTATTTCTGAGTGGTAAAAAATTCTAAGGAGAAATATATATGCATTATAGACGGACTTGTTACTTAAGATAATTTTAATTATTGTTTGTGTTTCATACTGTCATTTTTAAACATGATTCTTCCCAAGTTATCTATCAGTAGCACTTTTCGCTAACTAAATCTTCCAGTTTATTGCTTTGATCAACTTTGTAAGTTTTGCTATTATCATTTGGTTCAACACAGTTACCACTAAGGAAGATGCAAAGAACTGAATGAGCTTATCCATTTTAGATAATGGATAGCTCTGCCTATTTTCTACCAAATAAATTGTTATTTTCTGAATGCTTTCCATAACTTTGTGGGTTTGAGAACTTTTTTCGTCTTGATCAGCAACAGGAATGTCATTCTCTATTGTGCTGGTCTCTCCACTTATTTATTCAGGTTTGTCATTAAGAAAAGCCAAAGTGAAGCTTATGATATGAAGATCCAAAAGAAATGTTATCATTTCCATTTAAAAAAAAAAATTATTCTTTCTGCCTCAATACAAAACAATGTGGTTAGTTACTATTTAATTCTGGAGGAAAATTAGTGCTAGTTAGAAATTTTGATAATTTTGATCTGTATTGAAGAGCTCTATACAAGGAGAAGATAAAACTCTGAGTCATTAAACCAGTACTTCATATGCAGGAAGTGAACTGAGACTAAATTGGCTACAGTCATAATTTAGACAAAGATGCAGTAAATTACAACAAATATTCAGTGCGTGTCATGCATTACTTCATAATATTGCAGTAACCTATAAAGTTAAAGTATATAATCATTTCAGCAGAGACAGACATATGCTTCTTTAACTTTAAACTAGATATGATTTCATACAAGATTAAATAATAATAATTGCTAATATAGAACTTAAATTTAGTAACTTTTCTATCAACAACAGCAATATAAATCAACTAAAAGTATGCTGCTGCACAGAAGCCTGCTACCTGCTGTTCTCCTTGCCTTTTTTTTTTTAAACATAATTCATTACTATTAAGCAAGTAATGATTTCACACTGAAAATAATTTTGAAATTCTATTACCAAGTCTAATCATACTGAGTAGTAATATGCCAACATTCGTTCAGCACATTTGACCTCTAGGTAACATTCCTTGCTATGCTGGAGAAATAATCTGAAAGCAGGGTATAATTTGGGCAATAGTAAGAGTATTACACCTTATGAAAGACAGATGAAACCTAACTACAGAACCTGAACTGTTAAAAATTATCATACCTTATTTGAAATTATCATTTACAGTAAAAAAACTGGTAGGTATAATATGTTATTAAAAATCTTCATTACACAGACAAAAGACCAAAAACACCTGAAGTTTTGTTTGTTTGCCATTATTCGAAGGTTGGGGGTGATTAAAGTAAGGATACTGAAGGTGAAATGCTTTGGTTTCTTTTTCAGGGATCAGCAGCTTGGAGAAGACAACAGATGACCGCATTGATTATTGACCACAATATGATTCATATCAAAGCATACAAGGTCTCTGACAAGAAATACTTAAAGAGAATTTAACTCTCTTGAATATGCAATATTTTAAGTACTCAAAGGTTAAATACATGTAAAATAAGTTTAAAACAATTAGTATTGCTTCTGAGCTGGGAAAAAAAAGGTAACACATTTTTTATTATGATAGAAATCTTATAATTTCTATCTCTTCCTACACGGAAATCAGACAGTAAAGTATATTGACAGGAAAGTAACTTTATGAGAAACTCAATACTGACAAGTTTTTCTAACCTCAGGTGGACAACTGTTGAAGTGAATATATGACACACAACATTATATACAGATTTTGGTCTTGCAGTTGGAATAGAAAGGAGTACCAAAGAATTCAAAAGTCTCCCATAAAATCTTTTATATTTTTCTTTATTAATAAATATAAACACATGCACCATCAACATGACATAAACACATAGTTGCCAGCTGATTGAAAAAAAAAATCCAAACCCTTAGAATATGTATAAAGGTTTTTAGAATGATGACTATGATCATTTATGGAGCTTTTATGTAGCTGGAGTACAGCTTCCTTTCCTTTTAGATCAGAAAATATCTCAAACTTCTTGGAAGGAATAAAAAATAGCTTCACTATTATACAAAATACCATCCCATCACAAAGATGTAGGTGAGTCAGTGGGACATGGAGCAACTTTACAGGTTGACAGGCCTGTTCCTTTTGGAAATTTTTTTGAATGCAAATTTATTGATAAACAGAATATTGCAAAAGAACTTTTGGTCTAGGAAAAGCCATACAAAATGCTGATTTTAGTTGATATAGAAATTATACCTCGAAATAACAAAAAACAAACATGCAAATAGAGTAATGAATATTCTTAACCAATTTAATGAAGGGTCTAGTTAGTACTACTATTGTACTGAATCATAGAATCATAGAATTGTCGGGGTTGGAAGGGACCTTAAAGATCATCTAGTTCCAACCCCCCTGCCATGGGCAGGGACATCTCCCACTACAGCAGGTTACTCAGAGCCCCATCCAGCCTGGTCTTAAAAACCTCCAAGGATGGGGCCTCCACCACCTCTCTGGGCAACCTGTTCCA
>JAAGNO010162789.1:0-10851 GCA_033439905.1 Ceryle rudis
AAATTAAGAAAAAAGGTAATTGTCCTAATTAACATTAAATAGGTTTTCTCACACATCTTGAGTAATTTGACCCCTGTTCAGCCTTAAATGGCAAAAAAGCTGATGATAGAGCTGTAGGAAAATTCCTGCTAGAAACATTTTGAATAAAAAGGAACATTTTAATTGCACACTTAAAGTGAACATCATCTTGTTAAGGTCTAATCTTTGTTTTTTGCCTTGAGAAAGGCTCAAAATGACAGATGAGGGGCAGGAATTTCCATGTACATTACAGAAACTACAGCCCACTAAGTAAGCAGTTCCACTGATTTTGGTAAATATTCTGGTAGAAAGTGTTTCCTGGACCATACCTTAAAAACAGTTAAAAAAACTAGAATAAGAGACATGCCCTAAAGCCAGGAAAAATGGGGCAGATCTAGTTTTAAAAAAAAAATTAAAAAAATCACAACCTTAAGCTCTGATCCTGTAACATCTTTTAGGACAGAGTTTTAAGTACTTGAATGGCCCTACTAGTTTCAGCGAACTGACTGCTATGGAGCTGCTGAAATGCTTTGCTAAACTGGGGCTTTGCAAGGTATTTGGGTTTGGGTTTTTTGGGGGATGGTCGGTGACACAAATAAGCAACAGTAGAAATGAGGACTACAAGCAAAATGTTTTGTTTCTTTCCTTCTCCTACTCCAGGCAAGACTTGGATATAGGTAAAAAAATTCAGCTATATTTAAGAAGGAGAGGGATGCTGGTCCTTTTTATTACTTTTCTTTTTCTTGTGATTTTGCAATAATCATCTGCTACTAACTCACCACTACTACTATTTTAAACCATAACAAGCTGTGGGAAATGATCAGTGAAACAGTAGTCAAATAGACAGAAGACTCAGCATTGAAAAGAATGCAAACTATAAATTCTATTGAAAATAATACTTTAATGAAAAGCTGTTCAGTGCATATGTTATGGTCTGTTTGTATTAAAGACAGTCCCTCCTGCTGGTAACATAACCAAATCAGCTTGGGTATAAATACTCTTGGCTCAATTTTCAGAAGTGCTGAATACCCCCAGTTCCACTGAAATCAGTGAGGACACAGCATTTCTCAAAATCACTAATGCTCACACAGCAAAACACTAACTGCTATTAACAAACTCAATATACAGATAAACTAAAAAATGTTCTGAAGTTGGAGGTGGGAAAGGGTGGGAGGGCACAAGTTTTTACACGGTTATTTCTTCAGATTAACAAACACATGTTAGTAACAGTAGATGCATTTTAAATTTGGATCTATTGGCTTTTAATTCTGGGAGGAATCCTCCTTCTAGGAGGCAAAACCATTTTAACTGATATTGAAATTATAATACATTCTTATGGAAATGAAAAACCTCCCAAGTCAGAATTTCATAACACCAGGAACAGGGCTTCTGAAGATGAAGCTTTAACAATGAACTTCTGTGCCACAAAAAGGAGAAGGGGGGGACAGAAACACAGTGACACTGCATTACAGTAGATATTTGCGTCTGGTATCCTCATCCAAAGTGAGGTCTACTACTTCTGGGGGCGAAGACCAATTCTGCTGGGGAGTCACAGTTGTCCATGATTGTGTTTGCTGAGTATCAATGTACTGCGAGCCTGGGCCATGCTTCCAGGAAGACACACTCTGGATCACACCTCCCCTGGGATGCACACACCTGTGGCAAGGCAAAAAACACAAAGGATTAAAGCTCCTATTTTCTTATTCAGGCACAAGATTCTTAGATGTAGTGGTTTATCAATTCAGCATCTTGTTAACATGTCCCTCTCCAAAATGTCCTTGTGGATTTTCTATTTGTGGAGTCCATAACATCTTAAATACCCAGTAAACAAAGCTGAGACTAAACTTAAATTTAACTTGGGGAGGTGGTGGGGATTAAATTATTTTTAATAACTGAATTCTGCCAGTGAGTGTAAAGTGATATTCCTTACTAAATATGTGCATTGATCCCAAGGATCTTGAAGAAGTCTGTCCCATCATGTGTAGTACCATGTATTATTCAGATGCATAGTTTCCTGATAAAATTTTTCTCTTTTAAAAAATCCAGTGGGTAAAACTTCTAAGTGAGGCTTGATGAGACAAAGAGAAAAGATATCTTTCTATATGAAACCAAAACCATATTAAAATAAGGACAATCAAACATTAGCTTAGGGAACATGCTTTCCAATCTGTAGGTAAGGGAAGATACCAAGTAAAGGCAACCAAAAAAAGGAGGGAAAATAAGAAAGAACTAGGAAAAAAAAAAAAAAAGAGAAAGACTGTTTTATATACATGCATGATATAAAAAAAAAAAAAATCTATAGGAGAAAAATTAACTGAATTGAAAAACATGACTTGGTATTTTAAGTAGATGACAAGTAATATTCCAATGATGAGAAACACCTCCATTTCACTAGGAAACTGAAAAACTACAAATGATGGACAAGCTCTAGGGTGTCATGACTCACATCAGTCCAAAAATGACATGGAATATGAAGTACAATAAAATACAGTGTGAGCAAAAGAACTGAATCCAAACACCACACTAAGCATGCTAAAAATACCGATCAAAAACCTAAACCTTTTCCAAACGACAACCCTGTCAGAAGCCCATCAATACTGCATAACTGCAAGCCTAAACCTGCAAGAGAAATAAAATTCTAAATAGGATTTGAACAACTGAATTGTGTGAGTATTCAACAGATCCAGTAAAAACTAGTCTTTGGGAGATGGTATCATAGAATCACTTTGGTTGGAAATGACCTTTAAGATCATCAAGTCCAACCTAACGCTGCCAATCTCATCACTAAACCATTTCCCTAAGCACCTTATGTACATGTCTTCTAAATACCTCTAAGGATGGTGACTCCACCACCTCCCTGGGCAACCTGTTCCACTGCTTAACAACCCTTTCACTGAAGAAGGTTTTCCTAATGTCCAACCTAAACTTCCCCTGACACAACTTGAGGCCATTTCCTCTTGTCTTATCACTTGTTACCTGGGAGAAGAGACTGACCCCCACCTCGCTACAACCTCCTTTCAGGTATAGGGAGCAAGGAAGCCTCTCCTGAGCCTCTTTTTCTCCAGACTAAACAACCCCAGTTCCCTCAGATGTTCCTCATAAAACTTGTTCTCTAGACCCTTCACCAGCTTCATTACTCTTCTCTGGACACACTCCAGCACCATAATGTCTGTCCTATAGTGAGGGGCCCAAAACTGAACACAGTACTCAAGGTGCAGCCTCACCAGTTAAAAGTGCAGGGGCATAATCACTTCCCTAGTCCTGATGGACCCACTATTTCTGATGCAAGCCAGGATGCTGTTAGCCTTTTTGGCCACCTGGGCACACTACTGGTTCATACTCAGCTGGTTGTCAACCAACACCCCTAGGTCCTTTTTCACCAGAAAGCTTTCCAGCCACTCTTTCCCAAGCCTGTAATGTTGCATGTGATTGTGACCAAAGTGCAGGACACAGCACTTGGACTTGTTGAAGCTCATACCATTGGCCTTGGCCTATCAATCCAGCCTGTCCAGGTCCCTCTGAAGAGCCTTCCTACCCTCAAGTATATCTATGCTCCCACAGCTTCATATCTTCAGCAAACTTACTGAGGGTGCACTTGATCCCCTCATCTAGATCATTGATAAAGATATTAAACAGAAGTGGCCCCCATACTGAGCCCTGGGGAACACCACTTGTGACTGGCCACCAACTGGACTTAACTCCATTCACCACCACTCTTTGGACACATCCATCAAGCCAGTTTTTCACCTAGCAAAGAGTACGTCCATCCAAGCCATGAGCAGCTGGTTTCCCCTGGAAGATGCTGTAGGAAATGGTGTCAAAGGCCTTACTAAAGTCCAGGTAGACAACATCCACAGCCTTTCCCTCATCCACTAAACATTTCACCTTGTCATAGGAGATCAGGTTAGTCAAGCAGGACTTGCATTTCATAAACCCATGCTGACTGGGCCTGAACCCTTGGTTGTCCTGTATGTGTCTCATGATGGCACTCAAAACAATCTGCTCCATAACCTTCCCTGGCACTGAGGTCAGACTGACAGGCCTGTAGTTCCCTGGATCCTCCTTCCAGCCCTTCTTGTACATGGGATGTCACATTAGCTAACCTCCAGTCCACTGGGACCTCCCCAGTTAGACATGACTGCTAATAAATGATGGAAAGTGGCTTGGTGAGCACTTCTGCCAGCTCTCTTAGTACACTTGGGTGAATCCCATCCAGCCCCATAGACTTGTGTGCACCTAAGTGGAGTAGCAGGTCACACACCACTTCCCTTTGGATTATGTGAGCTATGGTAGATGATTACACAAACAAAGGAAAGCACAAAAGTGTGCTTTAAGTCCATCATTGATGAAATTATTTCAGTCCATATCTACTAAAACTGATTTTAAATAGAAACTCTGCATTTACTTATCATTTGCATTGTACATGGTAAACATTACTACAGTAAGAAGCACAGAAAGCTTTTGAACAGGGGACCTCAAGCAGAAGGGCTGTGTGTACATAGTGCTAGAAAGATTTACACAAACTAGTATTGGGGGACAAGTTCACACTGCTTATCATTAGGACAAAGATCCTCCAAGGCCTGGATCAACAGCCAAGAGAACTACTTCTTAAGGAACTCTTCCAAAAGAGTTAGCCATGCAAGGACTTTCAGTATTCTAAAAGTGATGACTAAATCTCTTTTCATTCAGCACCTTAAAATTTCCTTTTTTCACATCCAACAACACTGGACTGTGCCCACACTATCTGTACAGTTTCCTGCCCAGGAAACTGGGTCCTGCATACCTTCAATTGTCCCTCACACCCCTTTTCCACCTCCAAGCATCCACAAGGCAGCAGTTTAGTTTTAGAAAGAACTTGTCTGCATACTGGTTTAACTTACTCATATTCCATCAAATTAACACTCCATACTATATGAAAATGCCAGCCTTGTTCAAGTGCTTCATAATACCTTAAGCCAAGGAAAGATCAGAGACTAAAGATGAAGAGTAACATCAAAAGATGCCTATTGAGAAGAACAGCTGAAGCACAGCTGGACAGCTTTCTATCCAAACTTGAGAGAAACCTCTGACTTCCTTACTCTCATGTACTTTGGGGGTTTGAACTCTCTTGTATCTTGAAATAAACCCAAAATTCATAAGAACCTGATTGTTAATCTAAAGTGCTATCTTATTACATTAGCCATTGAAAAATTGATGGTATTTTTACAACTACTGATAATTAAATAAACTATAAGCTTATTAAATGCTTAAAGTAAGCAAATATTTTGAAAGGAAACAAGAACTCACAAATATTTTTATGTATTTGCCCATAAAAATCTGAATTCCTGATGTATATAAATTTGATATCTCAATATTTGGTCCTTTAATACTACATGTATTTACCCTGTTAATTTTGATATTGAATCACAAGCTTAATCTGAATACTTATCAAGTTGGTAACATTCTAAAGAAAATTACATTCTGACATCACCATAACCAGCAGAATAGAAAAAACAAGTGCAACATTTGCTACCTTTTGGGCATCAGTCATGGATGGATAGCTATAGAAGCAGAAATCAGCAGGTTTTATTCTTTATTAATTTTGGCAATATAGATATTCTGATAAAATTAAAGAAATATTAGAGCAAGAAAAAATAATTCATACCTGCCATGTTCCTGAACTCCAACAATCTCTACTTCACTATCAGAAGAGGCAATATTAATTTCTTCATTGATCTGGGCATTACCAAAAGAGGTTTTGTCACTTGTAAGGAAGCCTGAAACCAAATGACCTACAGATAGGGAAAATGCAAATACAGCCAATGTTTAACAGTTTACACAGCTCAGAAATCAGCTGGAAAAGGAATTTCCCAAGCTAAGAAAAAAACCCAACCAACCAAAAGACTGAAACACTGAGACTGGAAAATATTATTAGGTCAAGTCATTCAAGTTCCACTCCACCACCTGATACAGAATGACCACTGGATTTATCCAGTCTCAGTAGCTCTAGTGATGGTATTATCACACAAATGTGAACAAAGCCTGACTACTGTATCAAGAACACTTGATGTAATTAGGCTTTCCAGCTGTTATCTTATGACAATGCCAAGAGTTAGACTGTGCCCTAAACCTCTTTGAAATAAAGAAACAAGACAATCTAATGCAAATAAATCAAACTCGATACTGTGGCAAACAAAGCCTATAGGCTGGACAGAAACATCACACACACCAAGAAAAAAATAATTTATTTTCTTTTATTTAAAAAAAAAATAGAGGAAGCTGGTCAATGAAAAAACCCAAACCCATCAGTTTCTGGTCACAGTTTCACACATCTACTTTAACATTATTACAAATACCTGAAAAACAATCTGTTTTTCATAAGTTCCATATACAGCAGTATTGTGGGTTCATAACAGTTCCTCAATGCTATCCACTTCATCAGTCTGTCAAACATGTCCTCTCTAAATACAAGTGTGGCAGGTTTTGCCTTTTTTGCAAAGAAGGTCCTTCACCACAATTAGTGAAACTTTGTTGCAACATACTAAATAATATTTACACAGAAAACACAAACCAGCCAAAATGATGATGTTTTACATAAAAAAACCCAAAACCCACAAAACCCCCAATTAAATAAGATTAAAAAAACCCAAAACAACAAACCAACAGAACTTTTACTTCCCCCCCAAAAATAATTACTTCTACTGTCTCTCTTTAGCACTAACCTGGGGGACGCTGGGCAGCCCTGAAGCAGATGACACTACCTACTTCTTGGAAACCACTCAGCTGTATTACATAGGGGAAGAATAATTTGTTGAGCAGAAAATTTGAAATTAGATGAATATGTATATCAAGTTTGACTGGACATTTTTTCAAAGATAAAAGCAGGAGGAGGATGGAATAACAATCCAAAGAATTTCAAAAGTGTGTGAACACACAGAACTGATTATACCCCCCAGGGAGATCAAGAGGACAGAAAGAGAAGAAATTAAACTTAAAACAAGTGCCAGGGAAACCTACTAATGACTACTTAAAGTACTTGGAAAAGATGCAAGCAAATAGAGGGGCAGAGACCATACTTGTATGTTCAGGTTTTGGAAAGCAAAGATCCTTGGTGCAACATCCAATCAGGGTTAGCAAGGGAAGGAAACTTGTGTGCTGCCATGTACCCAAAGTAGGAGTTTCCACCTCACAAGACAAAAAAAGATTTGTCAACTGAACTTAAACAAATTCATAGCCCAGGCAGATTTTCCTAACATTACAGTTCAGATGAACATTTATTGGCAAATATCACTGACTGCCAGAAAGTCCCAAAATGGGTTACTGATATTTCTTTAATAGAAGTGTCTGGGCACATTGTGAAACACGAAATGGAAGTGCTCAGAGGCTTTGATTCATGTGCTGGTAATGGAAACAGAGAGCTTTACATGATCACTGCCCCAGTGATTTGCATCACCCCACTCCTGAATATCACTGTTACTACAGCACAGGCAGCAGAACAGCAGCACAATATTTTGTCATCAATTTATGCAAACTGGTATGAATATCAACCTGCCTTAATGTTGTATTAATGATGCAGCACCATTCTGCACCATTTACTAGACAGGGTAATGTCTGGCAGAGGGGCAAAGCAGACCACCTCTTAAATAGCCCCAAAATGAATCCTCAGATGCATAAACGAGAGCCCCCGAAAAGTACTATATTACCATAGCTTTAAGTTAAGACAAAAAAAAGGTAATCAGCAGTACAGAAACCATGATTAGCAGAGTAAATATTGCAACAGTAGCTGAGTGAACATCAGGATTACAGCATACAGATAGATTTACAGCCTCTGGCCATACACATTTCATGCTTAATAACATGCCTACGCTGTTAATTTCTTTGTACAAACATTAGGATGATGCCCAAAGGAGATGTTTTGTTTACCCAACGACATCAGAACTTGCAAAATATTTGCCCATGCACAAAGATGTGATAGAGAGTCCTAAATAAGATTTTTCACTCAGATAAAGCTTATGTTGTTATTTTCCCATAGGAACACATCATTTAAGGTCTGTTAAACTAATTACTGGCTGAAGGTTAATTTGGGAACAAGATTCAAGATTTGAAAATTCTGCTTTACAAATATGCAATCCTAGACATGGTAAGAAAAGGCCAGTACTGACAAAGGTGCAGTCAGGAATATACTGAGGCTACCAGGGCTCTGAGGCAAGGCGTATGCAGGAAGAAAAAGAGATTGATCCTTTCAGATGTTGACATGGCTGTAGCACCAGGAACAAATTTGTCTGAACACATTCCCACAGGGTCGGGGACGAATAAGTTTCTTTAAGTTTTCTAGTTTTCTTTTATCTGGCAACCTCCTCCTTGCAAGTCCCATTGGATATAGGAGGAGGAAGGAAGGCAAATTTCTACCTGCATCACATCACTGTACTCATAAATGGAAAGTGGAAGAAAGATTGGTAAGAAACATTACTTTTTATTTCCTTACACTCCTTTGAAGTACCAATCCATTAGTGCTATATAATAAAGTTAATTTCAGCTGTTCTAATAATTTAATCGCTTAATAAAGGAGTAGGCTTTGTAGGGGTCAAAGAGCTAACTATCAGTCATCTGCTATCCTGCAAACAATACCAGTGATCTTGGAAAACACCAGCTAGCTTCAAAAAGACTGGAACAACATCCAGCCACAGACCACAATAAAAAAAAAATACAACAGAAATTCTCATATTCAAATAATGGACTCCTACACTCTATAATAATTGAACATCTCTTTCAAAATATGCCACATACTTGTATTTCTTTAAGCCTTATAGACATTGAAAAGTAGCTCAGAGCTACCAGGACATTTCCAATGTAGGCGTCCTTTGTCAGGCTTAGGTTTGGAAAAGACAGTATAAAACAAAAAACTGCCATGCTCCACTACTGCAGGCAAGACTCTTGTCTTACACAGCTAAAAATGTTAACATGCATATTAAAAAAAATGGGTGGCAAGGAAGGCAGTATGTTGGCATACAAGGCTATGGGATGAAGTTGATAGGAAATATTCCCTGTTATCTCTCTGCATCAAAAACAAAGTAGCATTTCATGTCGTTAACTTCTGTTAGTGAAGAGTTGCAAGCCAAACAATTTTTATGAGTTACATGAACTTCTCTGAATTCTTCCACAGTATTCCTACTCTTGCTTTCTTGAAGGAAATTTCTTTGCTGTCTCTTGATGCTAAGCCCACTTACCAGCACCTTTTCACACTTCGTCTTTATCTGATGCTGATCTGTCAAATTTTCTAAGGTACGTTAGAAATTCAGATGGAAAATGGGAATAATTAAAGCTTTTATTTAAAAAAAATAGAGACAAACAAAAGAGACAAAAAAAGATATACACAGACAACTACAATACTTAAAATGAGATTATGATCAGTTTACTAGCTGGTGGCATGGGTCATCATAATCAACAATTCAGTAACAAGCTTAGCTCACTTCCATTTAAAAAAAAAAAAAAAACAATACCAAAACCCCAGACCTAAGTTTCAAGAAGTAATTAGAGGGAAAAGAAGGAGAAAAAAAGAATTAAGAAAATTAGTGTCAAAAAAATACATTACAGGAATTCTTGTCAATTTTTATCAGCTGTATTTTGGAAAAAATGTCAGGCATTTTTAATAAACACCTATACTGATTTATTGCAAAATCCGAACAAGGAGCTTTTAAAGCTGTATAAACTACAAAAATACTGAAAGCAAAAAAGGGAGAGACACTGACTGAGTTGCTGGAACAGAGGTCAGAGGAGGGAATTTAAACAAACCTGTATTAGCACTCAGTTCATCTAGCAGCCCTCCAGTTCTCCAGGTAGATCCTGAATCTTGATTTGCTAAAGGATTACTACGCTCTTGAACTACTGCAGCTGCCAACAGATTGTCCACATTTACCACTTCTGGGTCTGAATTTGTGTCTGATATATCATAATGAACTACAACTGGAGGTCCATCTGCAGGAGAGAAAAACAACACAGATTAAAAATCAGCATACTGTGAAAGACACCTTTAAGAGTAAAAATCTGTTTAAGGATTAATTGATGCAATCTCCTACATGAAGATCTTAAAGAACTATAAATTATATGAATTTTTAAAATTCAGTTAATGAACATACTCTGAGATTACAGAGACATTTTAACCTTTGCATACACAGAAAACACAAATATAAGAAAAAGCATGTTTATCAATGTATCAGTTATTTGTGTATTATCTTTTACATGAACATATAAACATCTCCATATCTGACATTGCATTTACAATCTTAAAATGATAAAACCTTCAGTTTAAAAGAAAAATTAATAAGTTACAGCACATTAAATTTGGCAAGACATTTATCTAGACAATTTTACAAAACTCAACTGACAGCTTACATTACTTTAGGGTTGATTGAACTAACTTTTTGATAAAACTGATCCAGTGACAATAAAATTAATGTTAGGCAACTTTCCTTTCATAACATTTACCTGTCAGGGACAGGGGAATTTTTCAAAATGGCAATGTGTTTTGGTGTTGTTTTTTTTTAAGATCAAGAATAACAAGAAACAAAAATCATAACATGCAATGATAAATATGCTTTTAATTCAATGATTACCATATGCATTTTTGGCCACCAAAGTGAAGGGGAAGAGGGAAAGAGACATGATTCTGAAATCTATTATTGAGAAATAACAAAAAGCTATTCTTGGTCTATTTTGTCAGGATGGACTATTTTCTTTGTGAGGAATGAAAATCACTTATAATTGGAAAGCATACTAGAAACAGAAGAGGCTCAGAAAAGTCAAATTTGAGACAAGGATTAATGTGGAAGCAAAGAGAATGGATAAATATTGCAA